>QVOA01020875.1:0-163066 GCA_014825685.1 Pseudomyrmex cubaensis
TCGAGATTGTATGCGGATCGTGTAGCGTTCTCTCTTCTCCGTTCTCGTGGTTGCACCTCTCTTCCTTCTCTTCTCTTTTCTCCGCCACCTTCCTCCGTACACCGCCCTGCCGTGCCACATGGCGCGCGCATAAATATAAATCGTACATAATTGATTCAAAGACCGATGTGGGCGATTCTCCTTCGATCAGTAGAGAGCCGTTATTCATGCGACGACGGCTCGCAAGCTGCGACGACTAGTCGCGCGCGCAATGAAAGCATAAATACGGGACTATTTGCAGAGCGGCGTGTGTCGATACGCGCAACCTGGTAAATGGCTTATTTATATAAATATATATCGTCTATCGGATTTAGAAATCGGCTGTGAATCTGTCGACGCCCGTAATTTCTACAGGCCACGGACTGCGTACTGTGCGATTGCGTCTTGCCAAGATTGCCGATCATCGCAAGAGAAAAACAGAACACGCTCGATAAAATCAATAACATCGCGTGTTGACAAATTTTCTTCTTTGCGATCGGATATTAAGCAGATGATTCGTGGAAAATAAAAATCTATCGCTGCTTTACGAGTATTTGAAGTTACTTTGATACACGTACATATTTTTATTATATTTTGCATTTGAGACTGGTATCTTTATTTACACATACAGTATATTTTATTTTATAAAGTTTATTCAGCAGTAAACTTTAGTCTTTCTTTCGTTTCTTCCTCTATTTTTATATGATAATTACAGTGCAATAATTTATTTATTATGCAACGTGATTACGTTTCACCGTGGTAACTTGAGATATTTAAATTATTTACATATCTCTCCGAAGAGATCAAGATGGTTCCCGAGAATTAATAAACTGCATCCT
The DNA here is from genome assembly GCA_014825685.1 of Pseudomyrmex cubaensis. NCBI lineage: Eukaryota > Metazoa > Arthropoda > Insecta > Hymenoptera > Formicidae > Pseudomyrmex > Pseudomyrmex cubaensis. Next base: position 858 of record QVOA01020875.1, read on the forward strand.
TTTTCCATGTCACTCTGCATCGTCCCCTTCACTCTTTTCTGGGCGGATACTCGAAGGTATCACGCGCGGGCCAGTTGTGCCGTTTTCTTCGTGGCTTTTATCCGGTGAGAAAGGCGAAGAGTCAACTCGGCAGGCTGAGACTATCGCTCACTTCGGTCAGGCCGCGGTAGCTGGCAGTTCTGGCAGTTAGTAATTAAGTGCAGATACTTACGCACGTTTTCGTGGCGTCCATAAGTACTTATATATATATATATGAATAATGTCTACGAGATTTTGTGGGCGTCATCAATAAAGCATACGTCACATTTATGTGTTTACGACCGTATACATAGTAAAAATTAAAAAAACTGGACGTTTACTATGTATATTATAGTCTATTTCAATATAAACGCGCTGTCACTCTACAGAAACTGTTTCTAAATATCTAATAATAACTAACAACAGATTCCAGACGTTTTTATAAATTATTGATTGTTATATGCAAATAAAATTTATAAAATATTTTCGTGCATTTAAACATTTTCTTTCGTAAAATTCAAGTTTGTGAGTCTTGAGAGTATAAGTAGATTTCTTGATTATCTTGAAGAGAAACACGTACACATACTTCGGGACAATATATAACACATATTCTCGAGGCAGTTTGATCCAAGATAACAAGATTCTTTTAATCTCTTTTTTTTTGTCGAAGCGTGCGCCAAATTCCTCCGCACTCTGCGAGAGTGCGAACCTGGCCACAGTGCGATCCATCATTTCGCCTTAACGCGGGAAGCGTCAAGCGAAAGAAACGTGTTGTAACGCCGACGGGCAGATTCAACGAGATCAGTGCACGCGTGCAGCAAACTTTGTAAGCGTTTCACTTTATGCGAGAATTTACTGTGTGATTGTGCGAAAATTATGTTTTGTTCATTACGAAGCGCATTTGCTGTTTAGGCGATAAATGTTTTACGCGCAAGATATCTCGAGAAAAATTTCAGAAAATTCTGAAATATTATATAATCTGACGCATACCTCTCACAAAAAAGAAAACTTAAACTTCAATATGTAAAGTTAGCCCTTAAATTGTTGCCTCTATATTTTTTGTAGAAAACAAGTAGAACAAAAGACAAAATATGTGCGAGATAATATATTTAAGAATTTATTCTGAAAAAAGTTGAGATTTTGTTACAATATTAAAAAAACAAACATTTATCGCGATAATTAAAAAAATAAATATAAAAAAATTACGATATTGAAATGAAACAAAAAGCAGAAAGGCAAATAACGCAAGTGCAATCCGATCGTTAAGCTGAAATTCATGTCTTTAGCATAATGTCTTTTCACAACATTGCGACTTACAAGTCATATCTCATTGCGGAAATTTTAGCGCGAAGGCAGGCGCGCAGGTAGACGCGCGCACCTGCCCCGACAGTTAGCACCGGCGGCCGTGCACACGCCGCCGTCGCTCCATACAACTGACTCTCTAATTGCGTTCCCGAGTACTCCCGCGGCACGACTTCCCGAAGACGTAGCGTGTTACTAACGCGTGTTTACCCGAGGCAGGCAGAAGGGATAGGAGAGGCCGCGTTACCGCGCCGACAATAAGTGTAGCGCGTGCTGCTCCCGACCGCTTCCGCGTCGTGCGCGCGCGACGACCGTTTCGCTTTTCGATCTCATCGCTTCGGCAAATATTTGACTCGTCAAACTTTGCGACTCGCTCCGACGCTCCGCGCAAACCTGTGAGAACGCACGCGCGCGTTACCGTTACTTCTCACGGTTTGCACTTTGATTTTCAAAGAAGACTACAAGGTTCTTGTTACTGCTACTAATGGATTTTGTTTGAACATATAGAAAACAGCCCAAAAGAACTTGTTTTTACGTAGACACATAAAAAAGAAATATTTGTGTAAATCTTTCAATTAATATTTCAACAAATAAAGTACAAAAAAGTAATTAACTATTGTGCGCACTTAAATTCAGGAAAAAAATATCTTCAAAAAGATTAAAAAATTTACTACTTTTAATATCTACGCTAGTAGTTTCAATTTTATTTTAAAACGTTTAACTTTTCTAATTTAAAGACTCTTGTACACCGGGATCAGATTATTACGTAATTATTTCCTCATTATAAGAATTTCTTTAAGGATAAATGACCGCATTTTCGTCAACCACATGATTCTGTTCGTAAGAGACATTGTTATTCCGAGTATATAACGAGTGACATGTTTTATAACTGTACGCTACTTATACTCGCCTAACTGCTTGTCCAGCCGAGAAGATTCCCCTACCTAATGTCTGTGTACCTAATGCACCGACAACGTGAATACGTTCAGAAGAGATATCCACTTTGCCGCATCGTCTCCTTTGCGGTCCGCGAAGGAATGAGCCTGGTGTACTCATGGGATAATAAGACCGTGCAAGAGCTTCATCTTGGTCCGCGATTTCCATGTCGGCTTGTCGTTACGAAACGTCGTCTTTCGTGCGACAGTGCGATCTCACCAAGACTCAACTATTCGCTTAATGACTGTTACTTAATGATTACCGAAACTTAGTAATTACTTTTCGAAATAATTTTCAGTGACATACTTTGTGACATGCACATCCCTACAGTCAAACTTCACTAATCTTCGGAACCGGATGTTTGGATCGGATTGTGAAATTTCCCATTCTTTGATAACAATTCACACATCGTGACATATCATAAAATTATTTTATTTTTGCGTATGGCGAGCGTACTATAGGAGGGTGTCGCGAGAGGAGAAGTTTACTTTGGTGAAAGGAATTCTTTCACTTTTGCAGTCATTTTACTTTAGCGAGAGAGTTACATTATACAAAGTTGCTTAAATTCGAAAACTAAAAAACTATTAAGCTTAAAAAAGGCAAATCAACCTAATATGCTCAGTTTAAATATCCTGTATGTTAATATAAAATTCGGACTTTGAAATCGCATCACGCTTTTACATCCCAGAAACCTGTACAGAAGGAAGACAAGAGGCATGGCAGGTGTAAAAACTGGTCGACGGAATTCCACGGTAGATCCGCGATTTATAATTAATTTAATTTTGCCGCCGATCGCAAGACTGCTGCGCCGTTTAACCTTTTTGCCGCGGTTTCGTTAAGAACGGCGAAAGAGATCGGACGTATTGGCTCCCAGGCTTAGCAGACAGACCGACCGGGCGATTTGCTCGGCTTTCATGGCGCTCTTCTTTCCGTTCGGCGGGGAAAGAGAAGGCGGAGCGGATCTTTATAAAACGATCCGACGGCCACGCCCGCTCATCAAGAGATTTCTTCTTCGTCTTCCGAGCCTTTGTTTCCCCGACTCCGTTAGTTACTCAAATTAGCCGCAGAAACGAGCTCGTTCCGGATCTGAGGCGCTTTCTCGCGGCGATCGCGTGTCTCGCATCTCGGGCTCGACATCCTAATAACACTCGTAAAACGATCGCCGCGCGAGTATGATATACGATACTTAGCTCTGCGAAAATCTTAAACTCGGATTTTCTAGAAAAACACGAGTATCAAAAAGAAGAAAACGCTGATAATGCAAATAACGTGCGTTAATATATGTCTTAATATAAAATAAAAAGTGAAACATTTTATTATTAACATTTCAAAAGAAAATTTAAGCATCTCTCTTCTTTCAAGCTACGTGCAACAAATATATAATAGTTGATAAATCATTAATATATTTCGAAACAAGATGTAGCGCACGTAAAACTTGCGTACATGCCACTCGACCGCGGCATTATTTTTCAGTATTATTTATAGTCACGAAGGAGTGTGCGGCGATCTTTGCGTGTCAATGAACGCATTGTGACAGACGACCATCTTAACTATATAGTTAGCCGTTTCGCTTTTATTCCCCTTAGCCACGGTCGTTAACCAGCCGATATAGCGTAATTCATTGCCGGGGTAACGCCCAGCTTTGCCGGACATTCGTCAAGAGCGGACGTGGCGCGCGCAATCCGATAATACGTCCCTTAATGATCGATGAATGAATCGGTAATTATTCCCTCCCTTCTCGCTGCACACTTCGGATCTCTCGCGCGAGCCTTAGACGGATAAGTCCGCGTAATCACGACACCGGGGCCACAGTCGACACCTGACAGTAATTTTTACATTTATATCGCCGCAACTCATTGTCCACCGTGATTATCGGTCGGTTCGCTCCGACGCGTTTTCCGCCAGCGATTTCTATACTACTAATTAACAGCGTGCCAATGAAAAATGCAATTCTTGTGTAAGCGCCGGAGAGCCTGTCAATATATATTTATGTGAGACGCGCGAAAAGTTTATATGTGCATACACGTACCGTTGTATATTCAACAGGCAATCGTTGCTTCCTTTGCGTAATATCGTAACGATTTTGAAAAATGTATAGTCATCGCCCAGTAACGAAATGTTGACGATACGCTTGCGTACTTACATCTCATATTGCGACAATCTTTATGAAGGTGCCTAGAGCAAGGATTGTTAGCGACTGAGAGGAAATTGGTAAAATTATCTATGCGAAACTAACTTCTCTATTTGTTCTCTCTCTCTCTCTCTCTCTCTCTCTCTCTCTCTCTCTCACTCTCTCACTCAAGCAAAGAAACTTCCTTGTACCGGCTTTGGTGCATCCCACGTGAGATACGTGACAGTATGACAAGAGGCACGACACGGTGCTTATTAAACCTTCTCCCGATATCGCAAGAAAATGGTTGACCAGCTCGCGGAATTTCTTTCCTTGACCTTCCCTGACCGGCGAACGTTGTCAGAGGGACGAGTGTTGCGTGCGGAAATACGGATGACAGTACTGCGTCAGACAAAGGTCGTAAAATATCGTCAATCGATCGATCGAGGACGTCGCTCCCTCGTGCATTACGTGTATATATATGCATGCATGGCAACTTCGATTGTAAACGAACGATTTCACCTGTCCGATTATGAACGTCGTCGGCAATGTCTGAATGTCCTTTTTTTCATTGCATTTGACGTGACGTTGCATTTTGTACGTATGCTGCGATCGATTTCGCGCGCGCATCGGAATATAATTGAAAATCCAATTGAACGTGAAATCAAAAATTGCACTCGAGATCTGCAGTTGGCATTAAGTGGTAGGTACATTAAAATGTCAAAAAGTAACGTGTTTCTCTCTTCAGGTTTAAAATTAATTTTAAAATTTTATTTTGCTACAAATTATATTGATTTTACATAAAGCTTAAAGTGTATATCCAACAAAATTTAATTATTTCAATAATTATCTTTTTCGAGAGTGAAGAGAACTACTTCTTTCTTATCAAGTTCTTGTTGTTCTAGAGGCTGGTAGCCTGACGTTGTCTAGTTTAGAGCTTATAGCTCTTCGTACATCTTGCGATACTTGCACTTCTATAGCACAAACTTTATATTTTCTTTTCCAAAGAGAGAGAGAGAGAGAGAGAGAGAAACATTTGTTTGTACTGAATAATTTCGTGTCCAAGATTTAAGATTCGACGTGCTTTTACACTTACCTACGGATTTATGTGCAAGAACACTAATTTTCTTTCGATAACAATGTTTTGTTCGCATTGCAAACGGCAGGTTACGTACATTGCCGTGTACGCTTATCGGACAGGTGTATATTCTCCACAGTAGCAGAGTCCGGGTTCCTTATTACCGTGGGACTCGCCGGGCTCCGGTGAGCGGAAAGGGCCTGTTTGCTTCGGTATTACTCGCCATAGATCCTCGTATGTCTGTAGCACAGCTCGCAGCTTCTTTATTAATATCTGACAGTTAGAGTGTGCGATTCACTCGCGTTTATAAAACACTGACACCGCGTGCTCACGTTGTTTTCTCAAACTTTATGACATATGTAACACCTTTTCAAGATATTTCGATAAATCTATGTACACTTTCAACCTTTATTGTTGAACAAAGTTATAATATCCAAGAAAAAATATGAATAAATTGTAGAAAATTTTACTTGTCTGTAACATATGAGATGTTATATGTATTATATTATATTTAACATCTCTTAAAATTGTTGATTAAAGAAGTTTTGCACAAATCTTTCTTTCAAGCGCACGCTTTTCTGTGTTAAAATCAAAGTATGACCGATTTTCTTTCTCACTCACTCTCTCTCTCTCTTTCTCTTTCTCTCGCACTGTCCGCTCACTTCGTGATCCGATTTGGTAGACATTACCGAAGCATTTTCAATCAGAATCTCAATAGAGCAAGGACACCATTAGCTTTTCGCACTCTCGGCCGAGCGAGAGTTAGAGTCGCGCTGTGATTACTTCATCTTCGACTACTTGAATTTCAAATCAAATGTCTTAGCATACGCGCGTATTTTTTTTCTCGTGACTAATTTCTTTCGATTTGTCTGTCGTTCATCAAACTACGCGCACATTGCGTTATCTACAAGGAAAAGCTCTTGCTGCCCATCGATTATTAAACATATAGAAAAATCACGAACGTTGCGTGTGCACATTAATCTTAATAAGCAGCGGAGAACTTAAGGGATGAGGATATCTAACGTATTCCTCTCCTCCCTTCTCCCTCTTCATCGGTGCGTGTCAATAGCCACTCGTATTGATCATCACGTGCATAGAAATGCGCACGTGGCGTCGCATACGTAATACGTTATTCACGGGGGAAAGCACATTCGACGTAACGCACGTTGATTACCGCCGCGCTACAGTAAAAAAATCGACGGAGAGCCGTGACGTTGCGAAAAAATAATTTTCGCGACCACACGCGAGGCACGTCGGTCGGTTAAGACTCGGACTCGCCGAGAGCTTCGGAGTGATTATAATTTCTCCCGTACATTAAAGCCCGTACTTACGCGTACCGTTAGTTAGTAATGCCTCACGCGCGCTGCTAGGGTTTCCAGGATTTTTCCGCCGGAACACATCGGCGCTTAGATTACTGCAATCAGCCGTAACCTATCAGTGACTTGCGCTCAGAAGTGACGCGACCGCAGCATTAAATCGCGTGGACAATATCTTCCTTTCGTGCAAAATCGCCGAGGCGATAACCTTTTCAGGAGCCGACAAAAGATGTTATTTTACTAGCATATATAATTTTTGTCTTCTATTAAGTTGTATTGTAGCAACATTAATGTTATGCAAATTGATGTGTGGAAAAGTCACAATTCTTTTTGAAATCTTTTCAACGATTTACAAGTTTTTCGATCAACACGCGAATTGCGCGGCGTCGCAACGTCTGTTCATGACCGTTGCGTTGCCAGTAGATTATTGTTTTCAACGAGGCTGGGCATGAGGCGACACTCGCCTCAGAATAAATGCATAAGCAATCATTGGTCGGGCAAGCATAGGCGCGGTCGAAGTGCGGTATTGAACCGGTTTACGGCGGCTCGACTAATTTCCCTGTGACACGGCCCCGCACGAGAATCAATCTCCGATCAATCGACGGTTTCCAAATCGCAGTTCCCTTCTGCACGATTACGTGACAACATTCATTGCAGAAGCTATGACTTTGTTCGAGTTTGCATTTAAATTTTGTATTCCCTTTCTCTTTCTCCTTCTTCACGTATAATAATACTAATAATAATAATAATACGTATATATGTACATGCCTGATTTATTTTTTATTTCGTCATTTGTATAATTTATTTTTAAACATACGTTTCGCGAGTAAATTAAGTTTTGAATTTAGGCTTATAGCCACAGTCACGAAATGCCAAATAGCGAGTAACGGAATACGATAAATCAAGAGAAATAAATAGTCGTGAAGAGAGAAGTGAAATAATTGACGGACGTGGATGCACGCATCGTACTCTTTTGGTCAAATCATTGACAGACGTGTTCAGCGACCTTTCGGGTCAATGCTAGAAGTGATGACTTGTGCTACTTTCACGAGGCGGTATAGAGACTATCGATTCCTCGGCGTTAAATTAGTCGACTCGTATGAATTTAGTAATATTGGCTCCAGACAGTTCAGTTAAGTCTGATTAAGCACGATTTTTAATTCCGGCACAAAATTAAAAACGGTTTCGCACGTAATACAATATTTCAATATACATGAAAAAACCAATCTCTATTATTAATAAGAACGCTTTCAACAAATAATGACACATAATAATCAAACTAGAACAATAGAAAAACAATAAGTGTATTTTTAAACTAAATATTTATTAAGTAATTAAAGCATTTAATTAATAAAAACTCAAATGACATATATAAGATTTAGGTATACGGATGTATGTGTTACTATTTACACTGCGCGATCTTTAAACAGTATCATATAGGATTTAAATTACGGCAATTGAATCCGACCGTTTAGAGATCTATTGGTATACATCAATCAGATACAATTACCGCTCAACCGTTATGCAACCGTTTGAATTTGCTCAACGCACTTTAAATTGGATATAATCATACATTTACTATCGCGTTCTGTTTAGTTAAAGAAATAAAAAATAAAATTTATAATTCTAAAAACTTCAAAAAATGGAACATGCAAGATTGTTTTTTTATAACGATGCAAATTTTGTTTTGTTTAATTTAATTCTTGTTAAATTATTATTGCATCTCTTTCAAACTTTATAACGTTTGCAAGTAGCGCGCGAAAAATTATACAGCTTACATATGATTCTTTGCGTGTAATTACTCGGAAATCAGAATCCGTCGAACGGATCACAATTGACACTGGACACGTATCACAAAGAAGTTGGAGAACGAAACCTGCTCGTGATCTATGTCAATGAACGTGGCATAACGCGCCTCGGGCTTTGTCGCTGATTTAACTAAATTGCATATAAATCGACGAACTACCGGAGCACTAGAAATAAGGTCGGCCATTAGTTGGGCTCCCCTCCATCGAGATAAATAACAATAATTGGGTTGCCGGCGGATTTACCCGGCTCCGTACACGTATTATCACGGGAATGTCTTGAAGTATGAGCCAGCTCGCTGTTTTTTTCTCTCTCTTTCTCTCTACATGCGGAAACTTGCTCGCGGAAACGCATGTTTGTTTCTCCGTCCTGCGGTACTTTGATCAACGAACGAAGGTCGCATGCCTTCTTGGTAAGAAAGGCTAGCTGCGGTAAAGTCATCACGATTGACAATGTAAAGCAAGAAACGTTTATTGCAACAGTAAATTTTTTTATCTTATAAGAACCAGAGACAGGGAAGGAAAAAATCTTGGATCTTTATAAAAGAAAATACTGTTATCGGTTTATTTTAAAAGAGAACGTATTTGTGCAATAAAACACACACACATTTACTTGTAGATTCAATTTTTATTATAATTTAGGGTCGCTATATTCCCACTGTTTGCATATAAATCGCAGTCTGTTGTAGCTGTTTTATCTTTTTTTTTGTTTTCAATGGTACGCGGAGAAAATCGTAGAGTAACGGGTGGCAACACACATATAATGCTGTTTGATCAAGATTCCTTGGTTATCTTATCGTTTAATTAAGCGCGGAATTTGTTTTATCAACATTACTCTAATAGAATATTCGGTACCTAAAGACGCATATATATCCGTTTATGAATAAGATACGTCGTGAGATTCCATAATTTCGCGCATAAACTGTCCGTAACTATTGCGATTTAAAAGACACGCGAATGTAACGGTTAAATAAAATTCTAACAATTCTTATTACAAATTTCATTCAATCGTATTATATAATTGTGTAATTCAGAAAATCTACTTATCTCTAGCTAGGACGAAGTAACTTGATGGTGGTTTAACCGCGCGCGGACATTATATATATATACTTTTAAAATTAACTTATATAAAATCGCTAGTTTATCGCGTATTTGTTCGTAGTTTACATGCCGCTGTGGAACCTCACTATTTCGTACGACGTTCCATTCTCTACGAATCGCGCAATTGCCGCAGAGAACGATCGTATGCGCTAAGGTACGACGGCGACAGGCAGGCGTGTCCTTGAACATCCGCGAGCACAGTGTGCCAATTGCAGCCTCCGAGATGCACCGTAGATGCGGCCGAGAAAAAAGAAAGAGTGGAGTGGGGAAATTATGATTATGTCCGCGCCAATCCCGTTTCGATGCCGCCGCCGACTGCGCGTCTACACCTTCTCGGTAATCGTTATTTTTAATTAAGGTGGAAAAGACACCGTGGTGTCTTGTCGTGCCATAGCGCGCGTGAAAACCTGTCCTCGAAAGATATCTCGGGAATAGCTATCGTCGGATATATATCTATAGATATACTTTGAATAAAGCGCGAAGGAGACGCCCAAGAACGTGTCGAGTGTGCATTAATTGCTAACCGTGTTAATGACATCCCCGGCACTCGATGTATCGCCCTTACATGATCGGCTGTCGCGACAAGAATTTGGCTTGGCGAAATGATATTTCGCTCGCAAAGTGTACGACTGTTTTGCACTTACTTGTAAACGCCGGGAGAAAGAGACGCATTCCGCGATGCACATCGTGTTCTCACGATAACATATTTTTTTCTCGAAGTAGCATAAACATTTTGTCTCGAGATTATTATACGTACATTCTGCTTTTAATCGACAGATAAAATAGAAAAAATTACATAGTAAAGCAAAGTGCAGAAAACTTTCGATATAAGTCTGTAAAACATTTTTACTTTAAAATGCAATTCGAGTTTTTATTTTTATTTATTTATTTTTTTTTTTTGTACATAATGTAGCTGTGTCATACATATGTTGTGTCTTGTTATTTCCGACGCTGTGATTGCCATTAGCTAATTGTTGTGAAATGTTTAATGACTTCAGTGAACTCGTGAGTATTTTTCCGAGTATATCGTAGAACGGTACATGTTTCTTAAAAAATTCCAAGTGGGAGCGGGAGAAAGAGACGATGACGAAGTAATAAAGCAACTCGAGAAAGAGAGGGAGATGCCGCTCCTCCTGCCGATTAGACTTTGTATTCTTGTGAAAACGATGTCTAGCTTTATATCCACCTGCCGCCGTCGTTCCTTTAATCCGACTATTGTTAAATAATATCACGCAGCTGGATTCTAAGAAGCCGATTAAAGAAGTTGCAATGCGAAAGGAGAAGCTGTCGAATGACTTTAACATTTTGATTTCGTTCATTCTATTCTACTTTTATCTGTGCGTTTTTTTTTATTTCTCTTTCTTATGAAATGTAAGAAAACATATGGTCATAGACTATAAGTTGTTGCATCATTATACTATTGCATTATTACTATATACAATAGAAACAGAGTTGAGGAAGAATTAGAAAATATGCGCTGTATTTTAATTTTTAAAATTTTAAATTTTAATTCTGCTTGTCCACACACATATCTCACGGCGTTCTTAGTTGGCGTCGCGCGCAGGCGATCGGTCGATTTACAGGTTCTCTCTTTACGGATATAATTATCATCTTATTAAAGACCGCAAGAAACCGCGTCGCGCGTATCCTACCGAGCGATAATTACCGCGATGTCCCCCGCGCAGCCGTCACGTAAGAGTTTTTACGGTGATCATTAGGTCCGAAATATATCGAACGAGCGACGCGTAATTAACATTATTAGGTACGCGATAATAAATTTTCTTATAAACTCTGAGAGACAAAATTAATTTTTTCTAAAGATAAAAAGTGTATATAATATAAAACTTTTCTAGATAAGTAATATATGTATATATATTTTACATAAAATATAATTTTTCTAAGAAAGTAGATGAGATATGGGTAATAAATGATTTACGTAAAGTAGATTCCACTGGACGATTATAACGCGCGATAAATACATAGTCATTACGACAGGTGATATATAAAGACGCATGGTCGAATGAATCGAAACAACATAATCGCTCGCATGTGTGAACTGTGTGCATGCTTCCTGGATGTGTTTTAATAATTACGTGTAGCGCGTATGTACAGTATTAGATTAGGAAGATGAAAAATACAGAGTTAAGTAGACGAGCGCGCTTGGCGTCATTGAGGATCATCGTCGTGATTTACAATGGGAAGATCCCGACTTAAACGAGAGCGCGTTTTTAAGATGCGCGAGAGACAATGGCTGTCTAGCGCTCGTGGGCGTACGCGGGTAAGTCGCGACCTCGATCGCGCAGCTCTAGTTTTTTGCCGGTCTACCGCGTTCCCATACCGCGATGTCCAATGTTATAAAAATACCGTTATATACCACATCCTATAAATTACTTAAGCTTCCCACACACATATACACACAAACAGGTTACCCCTCCATTCTCGCCTCCTTTGCTTTGAGATAGTCAGCAAAATTATCGAATCTCTTGCGCGCAGAGTTTCGAATTAATTTAACAGCGATATCTGGATTGCTTATACGTCATGAATTATTGAGACAGTTTATAGAAAAAACATAAATTCTCGAAAAATTATATATACATCTATATACAATATAAGAATGTATTAAAATATTAGCGTAAGAAATTCTTGATGTTTAGAAACTATATTAAGAAAAATATATTTTCTTAGTAACGTGTGTATTAAATTTTTAAAATACGTTTTTAATTACGCGATAAAGTAACAGAGAAATAATGTCTTGATCAAAGAAATATGCCGTTCATTACTTTTAAGTTTACTTTATTTTATATTTGTGCGAAAAGGATAATAAAACCCGCGATAAAACAAGAACTGACGAAAAGTTCGTCGCGAATAAATTTCTTAATTATTTTGATTTGAGATAATTGAATTTATGTTTTTACTTAAATTTTTTCGGTTACCTGTTATGCGTGTACACGCCAAACGTACACCGTGTAACATTCGGCAAATACATACGTCGAAAGTTTTGCATTCTGTAATAAAAACGTAAGTAGAAGTATCGACCGTGTACATCGACTTTCTTTAAAGCCAAACTCTTCTGTCCGTAACATCGTGTACTTACGTGCCGATAAGTATCGCGAATGAAACGAGTGTCTCATACGAGAGAGCTTTTAAGGCGCGTGTGTCGCCTTAAGGCGCAGGAGTAATTTAAGGCTCCTTCGCGAAAGGAGGGACCGCTACCGAGAAGCACGCAGCGTCCACGATCGATTCGCTCGTGTGATACGCGTCTTATGCAAATACACGAAGATTCGGTTTACATCTTAAGGTTTATGTTCAAAAAAACAATAAATAAAAAGGACGTATATGCAACCTGTATATCAAATCGAGTCACGATTTGCGGTTTGAAGAAAGAGATAAATGGAGATTATTCGAGATTTAGGTAATTGCGAGTAAACCTGAAGATGATATATACTATATGTACACGAGAAGACTAAAAGAAAGCGTTCTTAAACCTGAGATTTTTTCAAAATACATTTATACTTTTTGATTAATTATGATACAATTTTTCTCATAATACGATCCATAATAATAACGTTCAGAATAGACACTATAATATTTAAAATCTTATAAAAGAAAAGTTTTGAGTTATTAAGTCTGATGTCACACAGCGGCACGTTGTTACTTTATAAATGTCAACGGTCCTCTCTACAATATTGTTCGCTCTAACAAACATTCTCCCATAGGTTATACCTAATTTAACAAGACGAGAACATTTTAACTTTTTATGATGGTGGTTTTTATGAGCGCACGGGTTGCAATTGGGAGACGATGTAAGGAGGATGTTAAAAATGCGGTGGGGTCCGTGATGCACGCGTCGTTTTAACTGGCCTCGGCTTGTTGATCCGCGGAACGCCGCAAGACGAAATTGCCGCAGTGGCCGTTGTGAGAGGAAGAAAAAAAGAGTGAAGAGGTCGGAAAGAAAAAGATACGAGCTCGCGCATCAGCTCGGGCGACGAGTAATCTGATCGGCCGCAACATTTGTATGGAATGTCGAGCAAGTGAACGTCGCGCACGGCGCGTTCCACTACTCGGTTAGGTGCACGTTGGGCAGCGATCCGCTTCATTAACGCCGCGACGATCTGAAGATAAAGCAAAATAAAAGTCAGGGTGGAGTCAGTTTAACATCGTCGACAAGAAACTTCTGTGATTTCTAAACTTCCAAAGATAAGAAATAGGAGAATATTCATGAGATTGCGAGATGAAAGTGAGATTATGTAATTTGTAAAGAATTTTGTAGAATAAGATTGAAGTTTATTTATTGTTGAACGAAGTTTTATACGTCATTATTGTAAATATCATCAGTATTTATTGCCACTGACATCCTCTTGGGATTTTTCTCATTTCATCGCTTGTCAGTTTTTCTGATATTTTCTATAATGACTAGTTGATTATTGATGAGTATTGTGCTTGAAAGGCGGCAGCAGTGAGTTGTAAATGTGCAAAAGACTATTTAACTTTACATCAAGGACATGAAGAACAAGCAACCTACGACCTACGACTTTGAGTAGAGAATTCGAACTCTAATTACGTCTTCATGTCCTGGATACAGGCACGCCTTAAACAATCTTATGTCTCTTTTATCTGCAGATATACATATTATCTTCTAAGATATTTTAAAAAAAGGTTTTTTTGCATTAAAATATTTTTTATCTTTTGTACACATACGATACTTCGAATAAATTTAATTTACGGACAGTGAAACTGTAAGAAACGCCGCGTGACATTTCAAGCAAATTTCAGGGTCCGACGCGTAGCACCTTAAATGGTCCACAAGAGATGCCGAGCTATATGTCTCTCCCTTACGCGACATCGGAATTCTTCAGTTTTATCGAATTATCCAGATACATTACATCTAATGAGAGCAATCGCGCCTTTGCCGCTGTGTACGCCGCCGCTGCGTATTTACGTATAGGTATAAAGATATATACACTCGTGTACATATAACATATATGTATAATAGCGTACGTGTCGAGCTTACATCGTGCTGCTAGCACCTCGATGTCATCGTCACAAATTGCCCGGCACACTTTTTCTCGCCTCTGCTTCGAAGGATCGCGCTTCAACAGCTCCTAAACATGCCGCGCGAATAAGAAAGCGAAACCGTGATTACAGAAGCAGCCGCGTGATCTTGTATCACAGAGGAATTCTTTCGATAAAATCTTCCTGTATCCTTCCAACGTGTTTGGGCCGTTCTTTATCTCTTTCGTATCCATTTTTTCAGTAGCACGGACATGCTAACGTCATAAAAGTAAAACTCAATCTTTTTTTTTCTATTACATTTTTCTTTATCACATCAAAACAAATTTTTATCTAGAAATAAGCAATAATTTTCTCTGCTATTTTGCGCAGTGCCTTTATATTTGTATCGTGAATTCTGGATTCTTGAATGCATTTAGCACGGCAACATCGGCTCTTTTTGCTACGATTGATTTATAACGATAATGGGATCATTTATTTCCCTGCGTGGCACGGCTTTCGATAACTACCATATCTCTTTAGCATACTTCAGTACACTTTATTTTTTCGCAGTCGTGCAGAAGAAACGAGAACACAAATTACAACACAGAATGTCGCTATTTTATTTAAAAAGTTTTTCTGTGCATCGTTTCTCACATTTTATATTATATTTTTACTCACCTGCGACTTGTCACTTATTGATCAAAAGTCTTATTGACATATAAACTTTTCGTATGATTCTTACGTAAAATAAACTCAATAAGCGTATTATATAGAATTATAAGAAATGAATAAACTAGGACGAGAGTATGACAGATATATTTATTTATTTTCATCGCCTTTATAGTCAAATGACTTTTTACTTTGCGTCTATCGCGCGTATACAATTATGCAAATTTTTAAAGTAGTGTAAGATTGACGTTAATTGATTGCACATCTTATATAAGATATACAACGTTCAGCGTCAATGCAAACATCCGTGAGAGCCTAAAATACCGAAAGCTCGCTGTACACTAGAAAACAATATTGCGAATCCTTATTTGTGTTTTCACGTCTCTATTTGGACAATCGCATACAATGCGCCTATGTGCGCAAACCATTTTTTAGTCACGCATCAGAATCGACGTTAATTTATCACGTGTCTTATGTAAGATGCACTCGGTTGCATACAGCGAACGCGACGCGTAATTTGCGTATTAAAAGGGAAAAGTACGAGAGCGTGGCCTGCCTTATTATTCTTTATGTCGCAGCCGGATTCGCCTCTCTCTTCCCCTTTCTCTATTTATAATATTATGCGCTTTGATACACGTGTATCAAAGTGTGCGCGGCACCTGAGGCAGATACCCTTCGCGCCGAATTGCGCAATCCATCGCAATTAACAGCATTAGTGGCTGCCTTAGATCTAATCGGAGCCGTTTTCGCCTCCCATCGCAGTAATTACTGTGGTTGATGTTTAATATTTCACATTGTAATGATAGTCTACGACGACAACCCCTATCTAGAATCCGCGCAGTTCAACCCTCCGGTTATCATTTCCCCGCTTGATGTAGATTTTTTTGTCGGCTTCGTATTACGTGCGTTACGCTCGTCATTAGATTGATGATCGCTCTTTGTCGTTCGAGAAAAAGTTTTACAACGCTATTCAGACTTTTCTACAGTCTAAATAATTTCAAGGTCAGAGAATTTGCTTTTTGCAAAGGGGGTTGTTAAACACACGCAAACTTGCAATCTGATTTGGGGGAAAGAGTGATTCTTATCGATTTTGACAGAATTAGTTTTCTACAAAAAGTTTGAACGGGGAAAATACGGTCTATAATTAAATTTAATTGTTTGCACAAATGCAATTGTTTTACTTGACATTTTTATTTGTAGCACATTATACTCTTTTTCTTTTTATCTCAATACAAAGAAAGGAATCTAGTATGGAAGCCCCTCTCGGCGATGAGAATTCGAACGTCACGGATCATTTCGAGAACAGGCGACTTTCGAAACGATCCGTGACGTTTGGATTTTTCTCAGCGGGCTTATTTCTTCCTCCCCCCTCTTGACTCGACCACGCATGACGACACTCACCATCACGACCGGGCATCATTACCGGGCTTTAGGCTCTCTCTTCTTACGACATTTATTACCGAGCTCGGATATATTATACGCACGGCACAGCGGCGGGTCCGTCGAGTCGCGATAGCGACTACGAGGCCGTAACTCCGGCCGTAGTTTCCGCGGTGGCACGTCGTCGTGCTCAACGAGCCTTTACAAGACTTCTTCGGAAGACGCGAACCCTCTCGACGGCACGGCGGTCATTGTCAGCAACGCGCGGCGCTGAGGCTTTACTTATACCGTAGCTGGACAATCGTTTTTGCCACTACCACATGCTTCCGTCGGAATTTATGTTAACGTGTTAATAATGATAGGCTTTTTATGTCAGAGTGCATTTGCTCGCGTGTGCTTTGTTACCGTTCGTTTGCTAGCTCGTTGTCGCGTTTGAACCGGCTATAATTCCGGCCATTTTAGTGACGCCGATCTTCGGGCCCGAAACGGCGTTTATCGTCAATAAATGACACGCAACGGGCGTACTGTTCACGCACGTCGTGCACTGTAGCGATAAACGAAACACCTTGGCGTGGCTGATAAGATGCGCTTCACTCTCGCAAAGTGCCGTTAACATTTTTTATTTATTTCGCTATTCTGAGTGTGTTATCTCGTTGATGGTATTTATTTACCGATACCGCGCTTGCTACAGATGCGCTTCCGTCGAGTGTTGAGTCGATCTTGTAGAATGTGTATGTATTGTAAAATATATGATAACAAATACACTCCTGAAATTTTACATTTTCAATCTTAATTTGAGTACTTAAACACCTATATATTAGAAGTACGCGCGAATAGAGCGTACGCATGAGTGCGTGCATCGCTGGAAAATCGATCATGACGACGTCGACGAAACTTGGCAAACGACACAGATGCGCATTCGCAAACTAGTCCCGGAGTCGAAGATGCACGGTGTTACCGTTAACGAGTATCGACGTGGTCGGTGAAGTTGTCATGTCCTCGATGTCCTGCGTGCTCCTTTTCTCCCACAGTCCGTCCACTTCTCGCTCTCGATATCTGCCTACGTTCGCGTTCGAGCATGTTCTTCCTATCGTGCCGCTTCTTCTTCGTGATATTGCCTTCCTTCGTTCGTTTCTCTTTGCGAAGGAAGGAAGAATGATCTTTCGCACGCGCGGATAGGCATTGAATCGCCACCTGAAATCCAACCCCGCCTGCAGACGCGCGGAGTACATTTATATCCGCGCGGAATGCGCAAGTGCATCGACGTCGCGTAACAACGGCGCTGTGCATTGCGTCCTCGGAGCGGGAAGATCTGCATTCCTCTCATCCTCGCCTATCGGAAATCCCACGGTGCACGGGATATGGCGAAATAAGGATCGCGCAGATTTAACGAGGTCTTCGCGCGTGTTGAAAGTTGTCGATGCTAATAATAAGTTGATGCCAGTAAAAGAAACTACATTACAGTTATTTTGAAATAAAAACAAATTTAATTTATATTATAGTTTTTTGAGAGATAGAGAGTTTGCATAATGTATAAAATATTAAGTTTTTGTTACTTTTTCTATTTTTACTTACATAGTTTTCTGAATTTATAAAATGATGATTCATCATTAAAACATTTTGAAAATCTGTATGTGTAATCAAGCAGGAATATATTAAACTGTAATGAGTAAAACGTATAATAACATGCAAATGAAATGCAGGTAAAAGAGTATTTCTTTTAAAATCAACAAGATGTAACAAACTTCCAGAACATAGCTATGCAAGAGATTTTGAAAAGATTTTTTTGTCGTACGTCAGATCAATTTAAAGTGAAAATACGCACAAAACAAACTTGTGCCAGATATATCAGTTTGAATAAAATGCAAAGAGCTTGAAACATGTTTCATTTCTTTATGTAGTCATCGCATTTTTAAATAAATAGTAATAATGTTTTGTTTTTTTTGAAAGAATGTAAAAATAACAAATGTAACGAAACAGTTCATTCGTCGTTGCAATTAGTTACGACAAGAAAATTTGTTTTACTTGTTTATTTGATCTCCTGATTGGAGATTGCTGTACCGATGAGTGCCGTATTTACCAAAACGTTCTGAACCCTAACGCGAGCGATTAGTCGTGACGCGGTTCGCGAGGGACACTCGAGATAAGTCAAGTTGCAACAAGTTCCCGCGACAAGCTCCAGCCGGTACTGGAAGCGGCGAGATGTTGCGCGGCAACGAGCGTGAACAAGCAGGCAGTCGGCGCAAAAGGGTTGCGTTGTCCGCAATCGCGGACAGGTAACAACGGTGGCTGGCCATTGTGACGCTGCCGGACTTTAGAGAGTCGAGTTTAACGACGCAGACGCGTAACATATGCCGCGTACACGTACCACATTAGTTCGCATTAATCCTCCACTTGGATTAGTACTGCCCGTATTATATTCATAATGTCGCTATATGAATCATCATGACAATCGCGCTTTTTGTTGCTCTATTGTTCCGAGAAATCGACGACGAAGCTTTATTTATTGAATAATAAAAAAGATAATTAAATAACGTGTGACAGGTGAAATGAAAAAAAAAAAACAACTAAGTTGCAATTAATGAAACAGTTTTGAAATAATTAGTTATCTTATATAAGTGATTTTTCAATAACTAAACATATTTGGTTGCGTATTTTATGTAACGTTATCGAATCAGTATTGGCTGTTATGTAGTCACACATCAAAACACACGCTTGATCTACTCTTATGAGCTGATAATATCTCGTGAAAGCACAGGAACGCTCATCCGGTCTCGTCACGCAGTCTCTCTCTGACGTTCTTCGACAAATCGATTTAGAATCACCGGTCGCGGCACGACACGTTGATGTTACCACCAGCGCGCTTCGACGCGCTACGTGTGCGGTTATAATTGCGGCGAGTAACGCTGCAAATGCATACGTAATGTGCTACCGAGCTGTCGCAGAGTATCATTACCGCCGCGAATCAGATGATTTATGCCACGCCGCAGGTACTTCGCGACGGCGGCGCGCTGTGAGCGCTCTGCATCATCTTCGCTAGCTCGCTTGCTTACGCGTGACTTAATTGTTTCATCTAGGTGTTCGCATTTCGCATGGCGTGATGATAAGTTCTTTAAAAACGAAGAAATGGAACAAAAGAGACTTTTGATATCAGAGTCTAAGTAACTTTACATTTATGTGTACTGTGTTTCCTTAAAATGTGTTAAATTACACATTTCCGATCTTATAGTGTTTCTCAAGTATGTGATAAACATTAGCTGCTGTCCAGTAACTTGTTATTTAATCTCAAATAGAATAACACATACATATTTGGCACTGCTAGAAGGATATTTTCAATAAATTGTTTGAATATTGAGAAATAAAAATACATCGTATTAGAATACATATATAATGTATACCTTTTTTGAGAAAAGTATATGTAAATCGAACTGGGATAGCACGTGACGATAAGATCGGTGCGAGTGGAATAGTCGGATGATATACATCGGGTCGCAGGAACGTGCGTCGAATTACCATTACAATAGTTTACAATGCTTTATCGGCAAAGATCTCGGATGGAATACATACGGTTGGAATGTATCATTGGCGTTTGTGTGTGAATATCGGATGTTGTGTCTTTTAAAAAGACGAGGTAGCGAACAATTGTGACATTTGTACGAGCAAGTACTTAAATATTTGAAATTTATTGTTGTTATACGCTTTTATTTAATAAGCTATCTTTTATCACAGAAAATCATTATTAAATCCGAAAATCGTAAAAACAGCTTTGAATTCGCTGAAGAATCTGTCAACAGGTACTATCAATATCGTAATTCCCGTGTGTTGCGGCTAGCATTCAATTGCTTTCAACGTACGTGTACATCAAGATGAAACCGAGTCTGGTGCTCTCTCAGTAGCTCGCTTGATGCCTTCCGCTGGTCCTTATAACCGCAGTGACCGTAGTCACTTCTACACGTGCGAAGGGCGTTGCGAGTTGTAGAGCGTTGTCGTGACGACACCTAGCACAGCCATCTATCTATGCATTATGCATCTAATGTTAGTTACATGAGGTATACAGAGGCGCTAGACCCATCTTCTCAGGTCTCGGGAGTTTATAAGGTCGGACACCGACGTGTCTACCTGTCGTCAAAGCTTAGGTCGTCCTTTTATCTCTTTCTCACCTGCGAGATGGTTTTAACTCTGAGTGACATAATACGACATTTCGACATGATGTTTCCGTTTCATTTCGCTCTATGCAATTTCATATTTCAGTTTTTGTTTTCAGAACAGACGTTTCAACGTCGTTGATGTAACGATGTTCTGTAATAATTAAGTGGTCAACTTTCGAGATAAGATAGAAAGAACGAGTCACATGTCGACATAATTATTAAAATTGCGTGCGTAACATTTTAAAGGGGAGAATCTTGGACAGCAAAAAATGATGCGAAATCTAGTTTAAGACATCTGTCTGCGAAATCAGAGCGTGGGTATGTTTTTCGTTTGACGGCGAGTCTTTGAAGTCCACGCGTTTCGCAATCCGAGTTGATTCTACGTCCGACCACGTATTGACGAGCTTTAATTGGTTTTCATTAGCGATAATTAAACGAGTTGACGCGGCAACTAAAGCAATCGTTGCGAGCACACTCGAGACTGATAGAGAACGATGCTTTCTGTTTCTAATTTACGTAAGTGGACGACACGCTTTGTCATATCAAAAAAAAAAAAACTGTCATCTGAATGTTATTAAAAACTTTCGTGTATTATGATAGTAAAATTAATTTCACTTTTTATGTCTCATAGATTGAATTTTATAGCAACCTATTTGTGTTTTATCTCATGTTACGATTAATTTAATACAGTTTTTTTATGTGAATGGATTAATACTATATAAAAAAATTTCTTCAACAGATTTTTCTGATAAGCGAGTTAGTTGACATAAAATTGACAAATTCTTTATGTTCCTTCTCGACAGGCAACAAAACTATGTCAGTATCGCAAGATATTTTGCAAGCGTTGCCCAACTCGATACCATGCTCACTTTGCAATAAGAGTGAGAGAGTTCTGAAGTCATCCGGGTGTGTCTTCGTGGCAGCGCAACAGGCTAAGCGCTCAGTGCATTGCTCGGTTCAGTTTTTGTCGAACTCGCTGGTCTACTGCGTAGAATTCCACCTCTATCACAGTGCAGGCGAAAAGACAGGTAATTCTCGCCAAGTACTGAATGCTTGCTTTAACGGAATTGCGTTACTCGCAACGAGACGCTGACAGTAATTACCCGACAACAAAATGCATTTGTCAGTCTTCTCTTTCTATAATGTGACATTTTAGTTTTCTTAATCTGATCTAAAAATATATATATAAATTTCGAAATGTCATTATTAGTGAACATGTACCTTCAATACGTAAAATTAGCGGTAACCAAAAATGAAAGTCTCTTTAATGTTTCTCGTCGTCGCTTTTAATCACCAGAAACGGATTCTGCGAGATTATCAATGCGATAATTATATTAATTATCAGTATCTCTTATTCGTGCATGCAGGTTGATTAGATTCGACCTAAAAGCCCACGTGGCGAAACACGTTTCGGTATTGCAGCAGTCGCACTGCGCGGTACCGTATACCTTCGGAGATCCACGGAAAAGAGAGTGGAAAGCTATTTGCATATTAATCTGTATAATTAACTATCGCTAACTAATCGCGCGTGTTTAATTAGCGTTCTGCGCGCGCGAGCTTATACGATAAAGTGCAACAGCGAATATGTCTGAATATACCCTTCATCGTGCTCTTTCGAAGTTTCCTCTCTAGATTTGTAGTACAAGGAGAATTAAAACAGGAATAAATATTGATTAAAGCGATCTAAGCTGAAAATCTAAAGAAGGATGTCTCTTTTTATTTCGTTAAAAGCTTAAGTTTCAATTATAAATTTATTTAATGTTTAGAAATGACTTCTCGTGAGAGCCAATCACTCGATAAAAACTTCTGAGAGAGTAGCTTTAACGTAGTGCGAATGTTATTGATCGCTATGTGGGACTTTCCACGCCGCATCGTTAGAATTGAAAGCGCATTGCCTCTTTTGTTGTATCACACTTACTTTACTTTCACCACTATTATGTTCCGAATATGAGCTAAACTGCTTGGCCGGCTCGCGCAAAAGCGACGCCGTTCCCGTCGTTGCATAAAGGTGCCGTTGATGTTGTAGCACGGACGTGGATCCTGACGTCTATACTTTCCGGACGGCGGGACAACGGCAGCGCGCGAGCCAGAAATATCGTTACGAGCCGGTTACGCAAATCGCGCGAGAGTTCGCTGCGAGAGAGAGAGAGAGAGAACAAGGCAAGTAGAAAATATATTTATACGATATGAAACGCGGCATGTGTTGCGGCAAAGCGAGAGAGAATGGACTAATAACGATCGAATGGAGGCGGCGTTAATAAAGCCTGTCGGTTCCGGAGGTATTATCGATGATATTTCTACAATACATTTCCTTTCTCTCTCTTTTTCTCTACTATCATTATCGCCGAAGTACCACGGCGCTACTGCATCGTATGAAGGCTAGGAATTACGATACATAAAAATAATATGTGATCGGTTAAACGCGCAATCACAGTTTTATTTAAATAACAATATGTAAGCAGCATCACTATATATATATGTTAAAAAAATATTTTTCAGCGATTTGAAATAATAAATGAATTGCTAGCGAATGTTTTATTATCTCTATTGAAGCTTTATACGTAGCTCGCGCAATAAGCGTCGCTCGACAACTACGCGCGTCCCTCTGTTATAAATTAAGTTCTTTAAATGATTTTGTTGCCTGCAAATTTTTGATCAACATCCACATTTGCATGTACATACACAATTCAAGGGAACTTATAATAACAATGTTTCTTCAATAATCTAGGAGCGGTCGTAATTTTTTTTATCGAGATAATGAAATAGAATTGTATCTGCGTTCTACATATCCCGTGTGTATCACCATATAATATATCCGTCGGCCATCGGCACCACCATCGATGCACAGCGGGACAGTCTCGCTTTGACGCTTCCGATGTCGAAGTTGTCGACAAAACTCATTATTGACATTGCCACAGACAAATTATAATTCACAAGAGCAAAGAAGAAAAATGAATTCGTGAATTCTCGAACATTTTTGAAGCACAACACTAAGAAATATTCTAGAAACTTAAGGAAATAACGGCTGTACACGCGCGCAAACACGATTTTCTAGCGTGACAAGCGGCGGATAAACACCGGTCGCAAGCTTTCTGAGTTACCGAAGTTATTCGAGAGTTATTTTTCTTGTGCCGGCAAATAACGAACGCGGCAATCGCTTGCGAACAGCCGATCGACCTGGCCAATTTGCATCCGCGTAACATTGTACAGCAAAGTGTTCAAGTTATACAAATATAATTTTCATTGTGCTATCACTTCACGGTCGTGTAGTTCTATTCGCCTTCTGCTCCATCCTCGACCAAATATATCTTACAACACTATATTCACACAACAACGCGTCGCGCGACCATCTTCCGACGGAAAGTCAAAAATGTAACGAAAATAATAAGCCGAAAAATAATCACTGAAATAACTACAATAACTTTTCCCGAGTTTCGCGAAAGCACGATGACTTGTTCTAGTAACTTGTGCAAATCGACTTTTGGGTCAATAATTGCGGATAAAGTGATTAATATCGCGTACGTGTCACGATCCGTCGGGTTAAGATAGCGTCCAAAATTTCTTTTTTTTTCTGCTAACAGTTTTAGGATTTGATCTTCAGCTTATGCTGCGCATCGCTCTGATGGGTTCAAAGTAGCATTCCGGCGGTATATTTCGAATGATAGAAGATCAAGTTTTAAAAGAAGTGGTTCTATTCTAGGTTTTAACTCTATAAAGATAGGTTCATATAGGCTGAAAGAGCATTAAAAAGACGCTAAATTTCGACTCGGGTATGCAAGCGTATATGTAAGTTTTGGATTTCTCGTTTATATCGTAAGATCAACTAGACAAAAATCTTACCGTATAAAACATAACGAATGTTCGTGCACGCTCGTATTTGTGTATTTTCCGCGCTACGTAAATACACACATGTCCGCGCAAAGGTGCAGGAAAATTTTTTGTAAAGGTCGCGTCCACGCCTCCTCGATTTCTCGTTCGTTTCTCCGCGGCGCAATCGGCGCCGACCTCTGTGCGAGGATCGTAACTAACCAACCTGTCGGTGCGCTGTCGTTGTTTATGAAACTATCTACGCGGCAAAGTTGCGCCCCCACCGACAAGCACCGATCGGTGCATCGGCGCAGCGATGCACCGGATGGCAGCCTCGTGAATATTTATCGCGTGCGCTTCTCGCGCGACAGGTCGCTATCGGTCCCGCGTTGAAAGCCGCCGGCGCATTGGCGAAAGTACATTTTCCGACCGGAATTTATACAGAGTGTCTGAAACTTTTCGACGCAGCTAAAGTGTGAAGGTAAATTGTGGTGCTTTATTTTTTTATTTTAATCTCTCTGCTTTTCTTGTGTGTACTAAACATTTATGCACACACACAATAATTTCAAAATAATCTGAAGACTCCAAGATTCCGCTTTGTTTATAGCTGATTTTTTCTCACACATTTTCCGTGTTTGTTGCACAGCGCGTTGTGAGAACTTTCTTACCACATCTAAAAATACTCGTCACGTGTGTCGCTCGTTAACTTGCCAGTACCGACGTACGATTAAATCGCGTCACAAACTACATTCTTTGTCGCGCGTTATTGTGCATCACGGTCTTGCGTTAAACGGAGACGTATGTATTTAAAAGCGCACGAAACACGGCACGGCTATCATTATGCGTAATTACATGAGGAGACAGCGAGCGTGAACGGCCGCAAATTCCAGCGATTTCGGTATCTGGTTTCTCGCGGTATTGATCATTTTTCGAGGTGTGGCTGACGCGATCGGATATTAATATCTCCGTTAGTGGCGCGAATATATAAGCTATATAACGACGGCAACCGAATAGGTATAATAGATCTTACGTAACGTGTCGACGACAAGATTTGTGATTTTATGCAGATCGACGTTGTCAGACAAATCTAAACAATGCCACGATTAAATTTTATAATAAGCTTACTCGTCATAACCACAGATTGCTCTCGTATTACAGCGGACTATGTAGTTTCAACTTCTAATCCTTTATTTAAAGAGAAGTCTGAGTTTATTAATAGTAAAGACGCATCCTTCACTTTTTAATAAATAGAATTGGCTAGGTTTTATCTTCGTAAAAATTTAATCTTATTGCGGACTTTGCTTGAGAAGGGAATAATGTTGTAGAGAGAAGCGCTAGCAATAGTATGATGAAAACATTATTAATTTATTTGCGCAAAACGAAGATCACAATTCTATCATAACTATAATTTTCCCTTCGATCGCGTATAGAGTTGAGATTTTGTTTGTTCGGGTCACTGATAATGTTAATACAACGCATTATCTGTGATGAGAGAAATGCTGTCCGCGTAATTGAACGCGAAGATAATGACGTGGAAAATTTGAGATAAATGACTACGAGCTACAGCCTCTTGTCTACATTATAGATCCGCGCGTCGTAGAAGATGAAGAGTAGCGATCACGCGATGTGTGAGGCGTGGAAATTTACATGACGCGGAAATTTGCATGAGGCGTAAACATTGTCGAGTCATTTTTGCAATTTTGTATGCAATCGCGAAACCAATCAGCGGATACACTAGGAAAATCCGAGAAACTATAGTATTTCTTATTATAAATAGGATGAGTACAGAAACTACAGTATTTGTTAGACATATAAAAAAACTACAATAACTATTTTATCACAGCTATAAAACATAACTTTATTTTTTTGCAAATAATCTAATTATAAAATATATAAGATATAGATTGTAATATCATGTCTTGTATCGAGAGGAAATAATCAAGACTGTGAGAAAATATGCACAGTCGAGATGATTTCCATCACGCCGCACGATTTTTCTTAGCGTGCGTGTATCATTGCGCAAAAGTCATAAGGAATACAGACGCTGACTTGCACCTTGATTTCATCGGTCGTCGTATTTCAGTCGGCTTTAAAACAGTCATAAAACAGCGATGCATGCCCTTTCGCAATTAACATACTCGTTTGTCATCTTTCGGGCATCGCGCGATCTCGCAGCGAATGCGCGTCATCAGTCTCCTCGATTGTATCAATTTGTCATGCGTCGGCGAGAATAATTAGAGTCCGTTCCCTTTGATACTCCCCATCGTGCATGATCTAATGATCCGTATTAATAGCACGCGCACGCGTACGACATTTTTCAAGCTGTAAATTCGTCGGCCGAGAACGCACGACGCTTCTTCTTTCGAATATCTTCTTTTAAATCACCTATATTATCTATAATGTCAGATGTGTTTACTTATGTGAAAGGATTTTAAACAATTTATTATCGCGTATAGAGTTTGCATATACGAGATTTATATCCCATACAGATATATGGAGCGGAGATCCTTATCTCTCCGATCCTGCAATCGTCATCCACTTCAGGAAGATTTACCGTCTCTGCGAAAGACAATTCACTCGAGCGTTAGTTTCGTTGCGTTGCATCTCGAACATGTCCCGCTTTGGCATGCGCGGTTTTAGCGAGTAATTAAATTGATTGAACGCTCGCGGCTCTTCTCTCTTTCTCTCTCTCCCTTTCTCTTCCTCTCTCTTTCATTTGCTGCGGAATTGCGAAGAACTTTCTGCGTACGGAGTATGCGAATACGGGACCACAAAAGGCGGTGTAGCACCGCCATTGCGATACTGATGAGTCTCCTTCGTTATCCGACGATCCGTAAATCTCTGGGACCGCGTCCGACCGCGCGGTTTTCCGCCTCTCTTCAGACTCTTCGCCGCTCTATTTCTCTGATCTCGTCGCTCAGTTCTTCTCTCTCCTCTTCCAGTCGTCGTTATTGTCGTCGTCGTTGTCGTCGGTGGACGTGCAGTCAGGTTAGTTCACAATAGAGAATATCGTTTTATTGCTCGCACGATCCTGGAATTGCGCTCCTCTCTCACCACGCGCTCGTAAAATCAGGGAGGGACGATTGCGCCCGCTCGTAATAGAGAGAACTGATTGCGGACCGAGTTTAACGTATTGGAGGCGCAAGTGCGGGGAGTCGGCGAGTGCCGCTGTAAAGCGGCCGCGTTCACCGAGAGCTTTGTTTCCTTTGACAGGTTTAAAGAACTCTTTACAGCATTCGCCTGTAGAAATTACTTTTATAGAGATTCATTGCTGTAGAACACCATTATGCTACACACACTGATTGCATCTGTAATTATGTGTAATTGCAACAAGTGTAATTACCATACATGCATAATGTTATTTTATTATTATTATATATATTTTTATATATAATCAAAACATTTTTTAAATTACATGAAATTGCAAAAAAGTAATTTCTGAAAATGTAATATGTTTTACAGGTTTTAATAAATTTAGATTTACCGATAATATATGATCGACTTTTTATCTGTTTTATGCAAATATGGAACGTTGTAATTGCATCAATTTCGTCAAGTTTATTCAGCAATAATTAGAGTATACTTTTACGAATGCACGTTGCGAAAAATTCAGTCAATGTCGATCGTTAATGGTGACCCGCTATTTTACAGTTATAAATAACGTCGAATCATAACGAAGAGATGCATATTTTTGGCCGTGGATTCGACATAAAAGGCATAATAACGATTGCACTCTTTCTCTCGTGCATTTTCGGCAGATCGAACGAGAGTTAAAGGTTATTGGCGGGTTCGAAGGTCGAGAGCGTTTAAATTGCTAAAAAAAATGAAAGGAGAAATCTCTTGCTCTTCTCTTTTCCGGGAAAGCGATATCTCACTCGGTATATTTTCAAACAACATTCGCGCGAGTAAGTATAATCGCAATTACCTGTGCAAAAGCGGCATATGATAGTTTTCGATAATTTTACGCCGGAAACGCGGAAACTTTAGGTAACCTTTGCTCTTTCCCTCTCCTGTTTTCTTCTTAACCGTTTCACCGTGAACTTCCCCCGGAAGCACGAAAAAGACGGGGCCATGCTAATTAACCCCTTCTGGACGAGTCACGAGTCGCAACGCACACAACGCTCGCCACGATGCCTGCAATTATGCCGCAGCTAGGCTGCATACGTTAAGCATACGTATTATCAATCTGATTTATTGGACGACGAAACGAAATTCTAATATATGGATATTGACGCGCAAGGCACACACATGCATTCACATCACTGCGCGCGCACGAGACTTATGCGGCGCATAATATACGAGCGTATATCATTTCGCGGAGAGAATTAATACTTGCGAAACCTGCTATCGATCGAAGCATCTAAATTATGCTTCTGAAAATGTGAAGGTTTCGAATGATATCATGCGATTACTGCCAGTTTTACGGGTAGAAATCTATAAAAGATGTTCATTTAATAATTGAAATAAAAGTTATTTTGGAAGATAGCGAAAAGAGAACAGTAGAATTTTTACGTGACGCAGAGAAACGCGCAAACGTGGTACACGAGTAGCGGCGGCGGCAGCGACGTCGTCGTAGCAATATATTTACCGTGAGTCCCATCGGTCGGCGACGGTTAAGGCCAAGGTAATTGCATTGTACGCGCTTGTCCTTTCAAATGCCAATCACCGGCGACAAAACGTTCGTCGCGCCGCAGCGAATCGCGCTCGTGGCCGGACGGCGCCGCCGCCGTCGCCGTCGTCGTCGTTGTCCGTCGCTTTTAAGATCGCACTGCGGCTGATTCCTCGCGTTACGTCCGTCTTTCTTCGAAATCTCGATTCCAGCTGGAATAATCGCGTTCATTTATCTCGATCAAGTTGCGCTATCAAAGTTCGAGAACGGTTTAGCAATATGTAAGAAAATAAATGACACTTTAAGATGATATTTAAAGAATGACATTTAAAAAAAGTTATTTTGGAAATTTGAGTAGCAATAAGAGACAAAAGATAATTTTATTACGTGAGAAAGAAACACTTTATGTATATAAAAAGATTTAAATAAATTACAATAAACTTACAAAGATGTGTGAAATCGTGAATGTTGAAGACATATCTATACTAAAAATTTCCAGAAGCTTTTATCAAAAATTGTAAACGTTGTGAAGTGACATCTGAAAAAGTCACGCAAATGTTGACAAAAAAAACACCAATAAAATTTTCAGCACGTTACACTCTTTAAATGTGTGTTTCTTCGAAAGATTGCTCATCCGAGTAATTAAGTTTCCCTTAATGTATAATCTCGTCGCAGTATCGATATTACGCGAGCACGATACGAAGAGACCGAGAAAGAGAGACTCTATACGACGACCATAAGAAAAACACGTAGGCGGTGAGTAAGTCGCACGCACGTTATTTAAGTACTTTAGATCGGCTCTGTTATTGTCCAAGGTGCTAATGGATCTAATAGATAGGATGGCTTCCCAGCATCAATAAATCATTTAGTGACTTCCACCTGGTTGTGCGCTACCTTTTCTTTAATGAATCCTCATTGCACTTAAATTGCATTTAATTGAAGTCATCTACACAGAGATGTTTTCAAGTGTCGTTACTTGATTGTTTTCTCTTCAGATTATCTGATAATTCTAAAGTTATTCTCACTTGTGACATGTATGTATGTTTTTACAAGCTTTCTTTTTACATTTTTTGAGAGTAATTCTCCTGATCGAAAGTCATCTCTCTCTCACGAGAAGGGATCCTATTCGAGCAGGTCCGGCGCTTTCACCTTTGGTTCGCGTTGCGTTCATGGGCCAGTTCCCGTGTGAAATAAATAATTCATTTTTCAGGAAGAAGCGCCGGAGCGCCGGGATATCGCTAGCGCGTTGAATAGTTCGTAGTTTCGTTTAACTTCCTCCTTTCGACACGCAGAGAAAGTCATTGTTGTTTGTGGATTCAATGAAGTCGAAGTAAACGTCTCGCGGTTTGCAGACAACATACATATCGTGCCGCCTTTGTTACACCGTTAACAATGTCCGTTAGTTTGACGAAGACGGTAGGTCTTGCATCGCGCTTTATGTGACCGCATAATGGCGAAGATACTCATTTGAGAACCATAACTACGCCGTTTATAAACTAAGTTCGAAATCAGCGAAGAATAATATCGCAAAATCTAAATGCGACGATGGGTGAATTTTATAGAGTTAAAACCCGAATTTACAAGACAAAGTGTTCACACACGCTATAAATTATCGATATTTAGACAAGTATATATGTACAGGTTTGCCAGTAAATCCGCGGCGCCATATACATGGCAAAGCTCGTCCTAAACCGGCTAGGGGTTAACATTTATTACGCGACGCATTGTAAACGACGTAATTATCGCGCTCGCTCGCGATCCCGGCGATATACCGTTCGGCTGTTTGCCGTAATAATCGCGGGAGAGTGTGGGCCCATTAACGCTTCCAATGGCCGGCTATTTAAATTCTACGCGGACGAGGCGCGCAAATGCGCTTTATGCCCTCGGTGCAATCACGCGCGCGACTCTGGAGCCGTTAAAATAAACGTAACGAGCATTTCGACCTTTACTATCTGACTAACACGCGCGCGTTTCGCTCTCGGACTGTACATATAAGAGCGGACCGCCCAATGATCCGCTATATCATAGCGCGTAAACACCGACGGCGAATCCCCCCGGTACCAATGCGTCCTCATAAAACGGAGTGTCACAATCCGCTAGTATCTCTCACGCGTCAATATTACACTCGTTCTGCGCATTACACCGCTTGTGAAATCACATCTGAGTGATCTCGTCCGCCTCCCTTATAATTATTCGACGTCTCACACGCCGCAGCGGGAAAACGCCGCTGCGATCATAAAGATTTTATCCGCGCGCACGATTCTTTGCTTACCCCGTAGAGAAAAGAGAGGAGAAATTACCCGCTGACTCTCTGGGAAATGCCGACGGGTGAGAGATTTTACGGTCGATCGAGTACTTACGCATGGTCAATTTGAGGAGTTTAAATGTGTTACTTTTGATATCTTATAAATTGAATTGCGGCTTTCCGGCGAGACCACCTGGTAGTATATGTACAAAAAGAATGTGTACGTGTGTGTTTATATGTTTAACATTGCAATAAAAAGATTAAATTGCTTACATATATATTTTTTGTAGAAATTAATCGAGCACATACGCAAAGAAAATTAGAAGAGATACGATTATTGGATTATTTTTCTTAAAAACGCGTTTGTGGCTCAACGCGAAATAAATTTTGCAAATCTGATAATCGAATTTCTTCGTGCTTTCATTATTGCTCGTTAATTTGACCACATCGGAGAATATTGGCGTATTGATCGGCATTTCTGGAGAAACCAAAAGGAGAAAGCAGCATCACCGATCAAGCCACGATCCACTCGTATTTAACACGATCGATCGATCGATCAGAAATCCTGGTTTCAATGTTATTTCGAGTATACGTTTCAATACGAGGGAAATTTACGCTCAGTGTGCTGTCAGGTGTTCGTGTGTATATATCAAGTTTGACACGACATGATTGACATGTCCTACTTGCGTGATTTGTTCGACTATATATATTTTATATATGTGTATAAATCCAGTTGCTGTGTGCAATAAAGATGTAGTCTCGACATTCCCGAAGTATGATTTTGCGATCGTACGTGTCTTCTTTTTGTGTGTCTCGTGTGAGGATTCGACGGTGAAACTTTCACTGTGTGTATCTTACACTGGCAAAGAAAAGCGAGATACGTCGCGGGAAAAATTGTGACGTCTCGCACCGTTCGACAGATTTATGTGCTCGTCTTTTTTTTTTTTTGTTTTTTTTTGTTTTTTTATCAACGCACGTTGATTCTTCTCGGCTTTCGCGCGTTTTTTTGTCGTTAAAACAGAAGCGCGTTTGGCGCGTAACGGGTAGGGCGAGTAATCGTTCGGCGAGACTCCAATTAGCGCCGCAGTTACTCCGGATGCGGTTATTCTCGTATGAAGAGAACGGGCTATCTCTCAATTTCCAAGTGCATTCGTGACTCGCGTACTGAGTATGGCAAATATGCGGATCGTTCGTTTGCGTTAAACGAATATGTCGCTGGTTCTCATCGTGAGCATTTAACGAGATCATCGAACGCTTGTTGTTTGATTCTTGCATGGAATACTAATGAGAAAAAAAAGAGGAAATTATTCAAAAAAAGAACAGCAATGATCGACAACAATTCAGCACTACAGTTTTGTTCACTTTTAACTTAATACGGTCATAATTAAATTATGTTCAATTTATTGTGAAAAGTTTGCATTTTTTTTATTTTTCTGCAATTCTGCTTGTGCTTATTACATTTTTATGTGATACAAAAAAATGCGACACGATCTACAATTATTTTGTGTAATTATCTGATCGATTCCGGTTGCGATTATACGATACGAAACGATCGCGCGGTCGGGGGTAGCTCTGGCGATTTCTTAACTCCGGGTATCGCCCAGTGTGATCGCGAGCCTGCTATTATATTCTGATGATATATGTCATCATTATGTGTGCCTTATTGCGTTAACCACATCCTTGTGATTTATAAGGTGGGTTCTGCCTCAGCTCCGCATTTTAATTCTTTTTTCTTCACCTGCGATTTGACGTAGAAAAAATGTTCCATTTGATATAATGCGCGATATCACAGTATTTGTAGCCTTTTAACTCCGACTTTCAAAATTGTTTGTTAATCTTATATTTTAAATATTACTACCGCGCAATTTAAATTTCTTTTAAGCTTGTAACTTTTATAAATCAGTTTTGTTATTAAAAAATGTTTTAAATTTTACTGTGTTATATATGCAAAGGTAGTTACGCGATTTATCAATATGAAATCAAACTTGCACTTTGTACAAGCAACGTGCAGGAAGAAATAGTGTAGTATTGGTCTAGTAACTTCGACGATATTGGTATAATATGTAGATCGAAGCATGTACGCGCGTGGGTCGCTAGTAATGCCCTCGTAAATCACCAAGGCTCCATTGTTTCTCTTTATTGAATGACTTGGCGCACGGTAGCCCTCTTCGCATTCCACATTTCTGTTTTGATATTACCCGTTCGTATCCGGATATAAATCTCGTCGCGTTGCCCCAACCGCCCCGCTGGGAAACTTCTTGTATCGATACTTATAAATCGCGGCCCAACACGTACCGCTGTTTGGAAGCAGGTGCGAGTCGCGCCCAAACGTTTAGGTAGCTCGCATATATTTCCCGTTTCGTATAATTTACAGTTCTTGCACACGCTCGCTTTTTTTTCTCACCGCGATT
Organism: Pseudomyrmex cubaensis; assembly: GCA_014825685.1. Taxonomy (NCBI): domain Eukaryota; kingdom Metazoa; phylum Arthropoda; class Insecta; order Hymenoptera; family Formicidae; genus Pseudomyrmex; species Pseudomyrmex cubaensis. The sequence continues at coordinate 34,785 of QVOA01020875.1, forward strand.
TTATATTCTTTTTGTTTTACATATCCGAGAAAAAAATTGAAACGTATAATCACATGAAATTGTATATAAGTGATTATATTGCGTCAAGTTTCAAATTTGATGAAGATTTGATCAAATCATCTCAGTTTTTATCCAGATGTAATCTGATCAAACGCGACCGCTATATGTATTGTATATAAGTAAAAAGTTTTATAAAAGAAGGTTATAAATGCGTGAAATATTTAAGGTCCTAACACATATACAAAGTAATTGAACAAAGACAATTAGCATTTTGTATCCTACTTTATGTACGCGAGGAAACGATATCCATCTTAAAACGGTACTCTTATAAGCTATAACTATTAATTTTGCAATATCCAAGATATCTTAATATGTGGTTTGGATGTAATTACTTATTTTCCGACGAAGTGAGTAAAAGCAATTTGGTACGCATATTCGGATCTTCGCGACTGACTTTATAACGCAGTAATATAATCAAAGTAATAATATAAATAAATTGTGTTTTATGTAATAAAATTGTTTACCTCTATATTAAATCGTCACAAGATGATGTACATAACCTGACTGTTACGTAAAATACTAAACGTTTATAAAATTTATATAATTTACGACGAAGTATATATGATTAACTTTTCGTGAATAAGCGCAATCGACTTAACCAACACGCGAATCGCGGTCTGGCCTTTCTAACCACACCGTAGCAATGAACATAAAGGCGTGCACGTCAGTGCCAGGTTGTGCTCATACGATTAATGATTTAAACTTGTAAATATTCCGCCAATATCTTGGGTATTACGTAAGCCACGTTTAACCGGAGTGCTACCGAGCGTTCGCGCGTATAGAATGGGCGCCAGCAAAACTCGTTCACGCGCGTGTTTCGCACTTCTCTCTCGATAATTTCATACATTATTTCAAGAGGCTCTCCTCCTTCGGAACAGCGCGAAAACCGTAATCGGGCACAAGGGACAAGAGAGAGAGAGAGGAAAGATATCTTTCTTCTTACCGCGTTGCAAATCACTTTCATAGTCCTGCTTTTATGACCGTAAGTTATAATTTACGGTGCACCGGATTGGCGTAACTCGCACACATATACACATACACCGCACGCGCGAAAGGGATTACATTTGAAACTTTCTTATCCAGAACGCTCTCGAGCTTTCGAAGCTCCAATCTACCGCGATCTAAAGACGGCGTGGGAACGAGCAAGGAGCGCGATGCGTGTACAATGCGTGAACGTACGTTACACACTTGTATAATTGCCGCTCGCAATACGCGTGTCGGTATATACACAATTAAAAGGCAGATCTGATTCGCGAGTCAAGTGAAAAATTCCTCTCCTCCCTCTTCCTCTTTGCGCGGTGACTTTTAAACGGCATCTAATTTGCACGTAATCGCGGATCTAACGTTAACGCGTTTGTGCAAACGCGCGCTCGCTTTGCCTTATTAAAGTATCTTAACTACTTTGTGTCTGGAAGATCTCTTATCTGTTTAATTAACAATCTTCTACCTATCGCGTCGCGTTAGAACGGGGCAGCTGCTGCGATTTGCCTCGGAACTCCATAGTGTGTTTCCCGTAAGTTAATTAGGAATTTTCTCTTATATCGTTCGCGTTCTGCAAAGAATTCTGTCGCGATGCAAGAGCGCCATGAATCGCGACGGGGGCGAGCTTCGTGAATATTTCAGTAGAGGTTTTTAGGCGTAGGCGATGTGGATTCGTGCCACGAAATCATAAATACGTCGAGAGACGGGGATCTTTTAACATAAATAAAACGTTCTGTTTATTCTAAGTGTTGGTCGTATATAAATTGAAGGTTGAAGAGCAATAAATTTAGTCTTGTGCATGTGTGCTCAGTTTACTATAAATATAAAAAAATGTTTCTCTAAATTCTCTTATTTATTATTATTTCTGCTTACGTAAGGATTACAATTTCGAGCAATGCTTCTTTTCTAACAAGATTATCTAGAGTAGGTTTATATCATATTCACAATATGTACGACTTGAGCATAACGTTTTCATATATCATTACTTGTCTTAAATAAAATGCATCACAGAAATGCGCGTCCATAAAGATGCCTGAGAACGTATTTAACTCGCGTCCATTTTCTCGGTATAGAAACTGGTTTTGCGCGATGTTTCACGTTTCTATCAGCGAGTTCGTACATATAACGCCCACGTCCAAAGATCCAAATGTAACAACATTGTAATACGAACGATGTGCTACGTGAGTGGCACGTCGGATCGTGCATTAAATTATACGGATCGTCGTTCCCGACTGCGCGCCAAATGTAATAGTGAACCCGTTCGGTATGCGTTCTCGTTTCCAACTCGCGGAAGTACACAAATCGTCATCAGGTTTCCGCGAACTTTCGTTTTCAACGGGGTAGATGCCGAGTCGCGAGATCGATGCGTTTTCCGCGCGGTGCGCGTTTCGACACGTACATACGTTTTATGGCGCGTCCAAAGGCGCCGCCAATTCAATTTCCGCGACGCGTAATCTCGCGGTATTACGGAAAATAGGAGAAATCCAGCGAAAGTAAACATAACACCGGTTCGCTCGTGCACACCCGCTCGTAATAATGCAATATGTAATAATAAATAACGAGACGATAATGACGTATCTCGTGTTTTGCGGGTAGACACGCGGACTTGCGGTGGTTGTTCACTATAACGTACGTATGCAATCCATTTTCACCCTTTTAGCTACGCTGCTAAATCACGCGGCTTTAACTTTACGAGGAGGAACGAGTTAATTCGTCCTGTATAAGAACGACAACGTGTCTCGTAAATCCAGCGTGACCGCCGTGCGGGATTATCAATAGGGAAAGTAATTTGTTCAATAAAGGACGTGGTTGTATAGGAGCGAGATACACACACCATATGTTATATTATCATCCGTAATTGGAGAAAATAACATGCTGTTATGACGCTATATACGATTCTCATAATAATATTTAAAATACCACAACAAAATCAGATAAATCGATTATATAAACGTATCTACATTTGTGTGTGCATATTTGTGCAAATTGTCAATATATACATATATATATAAATTAATTTTCGTATTCTATCATTTTGTATTTATTATAGAATGTTTTCTTAAAATTGCGATTCAACTTCTGTAGCAGAACACATGATATTTCAATCGTCGTTAAAGGAATATTAGGAATATTATTCTTTAATAAAGCGAGCTTGATCAAACCTAACCAATTAACGCCACCGCTTGCGTAAGCCGAAGGCGAATAACGCGATCGCAATGTTCCCACCATCGATCAGCACGGTCTGTATTTCATTATTGTTTCATTGTCGCATTGAACGCGGGTGGTCTCGCCTTTCGCGCGAGCGAGCGGTGCGGTTGAGGCACATAATGCATCGTCGCGGGCGTCGTCGCGATTTGTCGTACATACGTCGAGATGGCAAGAAACGATGGCGCAATTACTTCTCGCCGCTGCCTAGCTCCTTCTCTCTATCTTTCTTTCTTACTCTCCCTGACTCGTGTGTGTCACGAGCCGAGCCATAATTGTTTTAACGTTTTAATAACCGCACTCGCGTGCGCGCCGCTAGAAGACAACTCCACGTGTATACAGCGAAACACCGGACTATGTTCCACCGAGATTGCGCCAGATACTTGCGAATCACAACTTGCGCTTTCAGTACTCGACGTTGCATGACAAATTATAGTCTTTTTTGATTTGCAAATTATCTTGGTTATTTTGTTTCAACACAATTTTAGTACATATGCATATATCCTGGCAAAAACAATTTAAATAAATATAACAGTTTAACTTATATTACAAAACATTGCATATAACAGTTGCAAAGAGTTTGGTATATAATTCTATGAGATAAATATTTATTTCTTGAAAAACTTAACAAGATTGTCAATCGAGTTCTAGAACAGACACACTGTCAAGTCAATGCGCAAACTGACAGTTTGCGTTAAATATCCGCGTACAGAGATATTTTAATCTATTTCGATATTGTAAAATCTCAAAGACAGAGGAAAGGCAGTTTTCTCAGAATCTCTTTCTTTCTATCTTCTTTTATTTCAAATGACTCGTATAATTGACTCATTAGTGTGATCCTGCCATTTCGTGCCGCGAGGCGCGCTTTAATCGTGTCGCAGAATTCTAAATTGTATATTGCCGCACTGATTCACGTTTCCATACACAGAAGAAAGAACATTATCACAGATGTGTTGTAACGCACATATACATATATATATATATATATATATGCGTTATGTATAAAATTTACTCAAATATATGTAAAAAAATATTTACATATATAATATTGGTTGCTCTTTTTGTAATGCTACGACTCTTCTCTGCAGGAATAAAACTTGTTACTGTGCACTCTTGAGAAACGATTGTTAATTTGACGATATCTTGCAATATATTTATATACCGTTAATAATACCGCACAGTCGCACCTACACCTTTCATTCAAGAAAATCGAAATTGAGTATTAACAAATCTTGATCGTCGCAATATTCGACGGTGGACGTAATGGAAGTCGATATGTAGTATCTCGATTGATGAGCGAGAGCGCACTTAAATTTGCGGTTGCCGCGCTTCCATTCACATTGTAACACACTGTGAAATGAAACCTGTGCCCACACTCATGCACACCGTATCACGCAAACGCTTATTTACATCTATGCGTACCATCATTTTCGACGTCTGATTGCTTGATGACGATCATTATTCAACTATAAATACTTTCTCTTCGAAGAGAGAAATTCTTAGTTGAACTTCTTTGCGCGCGCGGTTAGAATTTCCATGTTTAAGGGTACCACAATTTATACCGCGACTGTTCCATCCCCTTTAGTCTTTCTCCCTCCTGTTAATTTTCTGCGAAGAGCAATTTCGTTTCCAAGGCGGCCATTACGATTGCTATAATAGCGCTCATCAGACTCCGCCGCCTATCACCTTTGCCTTCGTCTTGTCTAATTACAGGTCACGTTTATTGTTTCAGGAGGAGAGCGAGCTCTCGAGCAAGCGGTGGGCCAGTGCGCCCCGCCGCCCGGACAGTCCCTGCGTCCTGGGGGCACCGACGTCTAGGGAGGTGAGTCGATTTTCTTCCGACTGCCTATTTTGATGTTTCGAAGATAGATAAACTAGAAATGCTCTATTCTGTTTGACGTTGCATCACTTAAAGGCCTATTTCGACAAAAAATCATACAGATATAAAACATTCCAGACGACGATATGTTTACCTTACGTATATTCTATTATAACATTTTCTTTCTTTTTTATTTTTTTTATATAAAAATTACAGAGAACTCTATGCAGAAAGTTTCTTTGGAATACATACATATAATAGTTAATCTAAACAATCTTAAAGCTTACAGATTTAAAAAGCTGTAGCAAAATTGGCCATTTTTCTCGATACGGTAACATCGCGCTAAAATATATTTGTCCGAAAAATCGAAGACGTACAGTTATTCGCAGGATACGTCATCGTCGCACGATCAGGTGTCGTTGCTCTTAACGGACATTAAAATTTCCGCGCGATTATTCATGCCGATAAAATCTCGCCTCGGATGGACGATGCACGTATAATAACGAGCGCTTCGTAGCTCCGAGCGCTTCGTGAAGCACTTCGCGGGTTCGTCGTGGATGCCGGTCATACGACTTATTCGCGAATACATGGCGCCACCCACAGGCTCTCTATGATGGGTGTGACTCGTGTTGGCATTCGCGATGCATATTACGTCGCGCACGCTGCAACTAGAGGGAACACAAACGTGTGTACCGCTGCGCCTCTACGCTCGCAGATACTGTTTCCTCTGCGTTCTAACGATGCAAACGTGCGAATCCTGGCGACAAACGGTATTCGAATCATCGTATCTTCGATCGGCGTTCCTTTATCGATCGCAAATCTTGACGCAATTATAAATAGCTATATATGTATAATTTTTGGAACAAAAATTAATTCCTCTACTATATTTAAAAAATTATTGAATTTAATACACATTATTTATTTATTATATTCCTATCTTAGTTTTGAGATTATTTTGACTTTTATATTTATCTTTTGTGTATAATTCCAATTAGAAAGTAATTTGATTCCATTTTCAATGCAAGCGTTTCCTTGGATCAGTAATTTGTTGTTAGAGCAACGCAGCAATACATACGCGCTGCCGCTCTATGAAGCAACACACCAGCCACGGTAATAAAACGCTCTCTCGCTCGTGTCCGTGACATGAAATATCGTGGATCCTTTCACGAAACGAAAATAGAGAATCGTCGGTGCTCCGAAGAACGCACATTCGCGAGATCCGTCGCGTTTTACGCGACGCGCGATTGTTACGGTGGCTTATTGCGGAGACGGCAAATACGCTTTTGAAGGATACGGTCAATGGGCGTCGCACTCGCCGCGCATCACACTAGACTTTAATAGTCAGCAGACGCTTGATCAATGTTGTTAATATAGAAAAATCGACGAGTTGCGCACATATTGTGAAAAAAAGTGGAATGTAACGGGAAAAAAGTTTAATCCTCCGCCTCGGGCAGCGCAAATGTGCGGAGCCGATCTCGCGACGCGTACCATCTGTTACGGACAGTATTTCCGGTGTCGATGCGCCTCGCGGCTGGCACGCGTCAAATCAGACGCGAGCGACGTGAAATCACAAGTTGATGGCGCCTACTTTTTGCAAATTTGCTCGCAATTGGTCACAGAATTTGTACTTTCGAAAGCATTTATAACAGACATCATTTCGCACTATTTAAGTTTGCGTGACAGTAAAAAAGAAAATCGCGTCTTTTTTAAGTTGGCATAATTTCCTCGGGAATGGCAAATTGGTCTCGTTCAAGTGCGGTGTCTCCGCAGAGAACACGCGACTGCTGCGGCTTCCCCGGTGTATATATATTTCACTCTCTCGTGAAGTAGAACGGGAGACATTTAACGCGCCGGGTGCATCAGGTACGGTTCAATTCCGTTACATGGACGTAAGCCGCGGGCTTCCCACGCCAATTAAACATGACTCATTAACGGGCAGAGCAGCAGCCGGTAGTCCGGGGATCGATGCCTAGCCGAGCGGCGAACGCGCGCATCGTCAGAGAGCGAGAGAGCCCTTCCTGTAAACTCCTCCGGCGCGGCGGCAATCGGAACTAATCTCGACCGTCCTCCTCTTCCACCGGCTGTTCGCGATGCAATATTACGGCACGGATACCGGTATAACTGCGCGAAGAGCGGCGTGTACCTGGTCGTGCCGTCAGTGCAATATTTATAGTCGCGCGTACGCGCGCGCGCGGGAGATCGTTTTGCGTGCGATCGTTCCGCTGAAGAACTTCTTCGGAGACGCAATCCCACGGAATGCAGGATCGTCATCCTGATGTCTAAATTTTAATTCGTCGCGTTCTTCATCGACTCTGCAGTATGCAATCGAGAACGTATGTGCCTACTTCAAGAATTTCAATCCGGCACACCTATCGATCGCGAGTCTAATATAACAAACGGAATTATTTCAGTATCAAGTGCAGCTACACGTTGTAAAAGTATATATTTGTATAGGAATAACGTCTAATATTAACCATTACGAAAAGAAGAGAATATTTCGTATTTAGCGACAACTCGACTAATCGTGAATGAATTATGTACTACGAGAAGTTTGATAGAGGGAATGTTTTAAGCGACACTAGTGCCGTAACTGTTTAACGCCAATGGTGAATGAAACGTCTATTTAATCGTAGGATAAAAGCGCGTGGTTTTTCCGTGAAATCGATAGTCATCGCCTCAGGCCATCTTCGTTGCTTCGGCTATCGCTGTCAAATGCAACAAAGTAACGGGACGCGCACTACTAACAATGCCTTTACTGCTATTCTCCTCTGGCATGCGCACGGGCTAGCATTAAGACTTGCTTCATGCGAACAAACTTTTTATCAGATAGCGCGACGTGGAACGACACAATAGATCTTAAATTATTTTCGATCGGGCGATATACGCTGATTAATGTGAGCCGCCAGTAATCGCGAATTGTTTGTCATCGACATTGACACGTGTGTTTGTCGCGCTAGTAAAAGTATTTATTCAAACCAAAAGATCGATAAAAGATACACGCGTGTACAATAATAACTGCCCATTATGCTAGAGCACACAGTCGCGCATAAGTATAATTATATCATATCAAATGTAATTCTCAAAGATATTTTTGAGATCGCAACGTCGAGATTAGACTTTCCGGAATCAATTGAAAGTATCTATTCAATTAATTTGATACATCTGATCGATATATATTATTGAATTTACTTATTTTACGTATGAATTTGCTTATATTAATATGTTTATTCTGTGTAAAATAGAACACCACTTGCAATTAGGTGATAGTAATTGTATGTATTTGAATATAAGGTAAGGTTTAAAGGTTTTACTTAAAAACATTTTACTTTAAAACGTTTAAATTTTTATTTGTGAAATTTGAGAGAAGAAATTATCTCAAGAAACCGCAAGAAAGCTATACCATTATAGCAAGTTGGAAAATATCCATCTAAAATCCGTGGTTGTATACATATAGAGAGAATTAAATTAAGTAGGCGCGACGCTTATACGGCAACTACACATGCCGTATATCTCGACGTCACCCTCTCCTCTCGCTTCTCCTGTGCATATATACCGTAGAAGAAAATTCCGCGACCTGTGAAACGGGCCTAACGGGCCCTCGATACTCTTCCCACAGCAGCCAAGCGGTGCGATGTTCCGCAAGAGCTTCGAGAGACGACGCGAGAAGAGGACTCTCGACGGCCGGTCTCGACGAGGGTGGAAGGAGGATCCGGGGGGTAAATTATTGCCGGTGCATTTGGCGATCGCTTCCGATAGTCGTGGATTCCTCCGTGAGTCTCGTGCTCGTCGCCTGCCTTTGGCAGTCGTGGAATCTTCTCCGTAGTTTCGCCGCGCGACTCTCCTCGCATCTTTCTCCTCTCGTTGTCGTCGAGGTCGAGCGGCGGCAGAAGATGTAGAAGAGACCGCGGGGGTGCCCGTTAAAAGCAAACCTGAAAGGCGAACCTTCGGACAGACGGCACGACGAGATCGGACCGATCCGAGGAGTCACCTCGCGGGATAATAGCGCGGATAGCCGCGAAAGTTACGAGTCGCCAGACGGCTAATGTTGGCGTCTATCACTCACAGCGGCGCTAATGGCATCGGCGGACTCCTAATGGTGAGGCTTCGTGGTTCCATGCAAGTCCGATCTTCCGACGCGTTTCTCTCTTTTTCCGTAACAGAAAATATCCGATATTTCGTTTTACGGGGAGCTTTATTTAGATACCAATTTACATCGCTTTATAACTCATTTTTTTGGAAAGGTAAGTTTTTCGAGATATAGGATACTGAATGAGTCAGCATATAAATATGAGTATTTAACGCATAAAGTTGTTGCGTAGCTCCTCATTTGCCAAGTTAAACGCTATTTGTTAAATCTTTAACAAAATAAATAAATGTTTTATGAAATATTAAAAATTTAACGTAGATCGCGTCGATACAAAATATTTTTGTTGCAATAGTACGTAGTACTACTATACTAAGTAGCGGTTTGAGCAGGAATAAGATTTGTCTATGCAAACATCATAATATCGCATTTCGATACATATCGCATATCGATATATATCGATCTTCTTTTTGTTTCTAATTGTCGATTCCAGCAAAGTGTTAAAATACCAATTTACGTCGCTTTATAACTAATATAATTCTTGAGTATATTGGATAAAATTAATATTTGTAATTTTTTGATATCAACTTTTCAATTTGTAAAATCGATTTTCTCTATAAGCATTGCATAATTCTGCCTGCTTTGAACAAACTTATCCGAGAGCAAATTTGTTCTTATCACTTTGATTAACAGTTTTCGCGTTTTGTGGAAATTCAGAATTTGCCATCTGCTTTTTGCAATATGCGCGTTCACGCGAAATAATTGAAGTCACGGGCTTCTTGTTGCATTTGACCTACTTGCGATGTTGCTGCATCGATGAATCTTTAAGCCCGTTGAAACGAAGAAACTGGGACGCTCAGGAAGTAGGATTAGTCGTAGTCATCGTCTTGTCGTTGTGGACGGCTCGCGTGCCGGCTACGAGATTTATGACACCTCGCGCGCCGGCTGGCGATCATGCGATTTCTCATTGTTAGAAAATCCGGAATCTGCACCCACATTATCTATCCGATTTCTAATTTCCGATTTCACGTGGCCGATTGGCGATGTGGGTAACTAGGCAAATAGCGGGACAACATCTCGACGCGGCTTTATCGATTACCCTCTTTCTACTATTATCAACTGTATCCTTCCATCGATCGGTTATCAAAACACCGTTTCTCGTGGAATTGAAATCGCACGATAATCCGATCAGAATCGATGATTCTCGTGGGCGAAGAAAGAACGGTGGAAAAAGAGCCGCGTTTGAGGTTGAACGTGGGTTGATTCAAAGTCCCGCGGTAGACATCGTTGAAACCGCTCTTTCAAGCACACATCGCCACGGAGTCTTTTTCTCTTCTCGACAAAAGAGAATGCCGTCAGCGGACGCTTACGTCTTTCTGTCATAGCGACACGTTTCCAATTCATTAGAGATTTTTCGAGCGCACGGTGCCGTAAAGAGACGCGAAAAGACATGCATTTGTATACAACGGAAACTACCGAGTGCGTAGCTTTCATCCAGTCTGCTTCGAATTAGAAAATTCTCTCGACTACGTGAAGTAAATGTGAAGCGGAGGAGAGGCGAAATTTCAACGCGACAAAAGTAACATTAAAAATGCAAAGAATGTTGCAAGTATGTAAAAGTTTGTTGCAGGCAATGAAGTTGTTCGTCGTACAAGAACGCGCTCAGAAAAAAAAACGCATACCTGTTTCTCTTTTCCAGCTGACACTATAAAAATATTTTTTAATCCAAAGAAGAAACTTGTTCTATTTTTTACAAGATTAGAAAACTTTAAACATACAGTGAAATTTTCTATTCATGATATTTCAAGTTCGCGTAACGCATCAAGAGAGGCGATTAACTCGAGGCAGGAATTTGCGAGGGAATTCGAGTTCCTCTTATGGCGGAGACGTTTTGTCGCGTGAGAGAGATGGGCTGGGCACGCGAGTCTGGCGTTTCGTCGAGTGGACACTCCCGGATCTCTTTTCTCTCCGTCTGTTTTCCATCTGTATGTAGGTGTCGTCACATCGCCGCGGTCGCTCCTCCGGCCGCGCGTGCTCTTCTCCGAATTACGTAACTTCGCCGTGCGCGCGCGGCATACTCGGAAATATATGTGTATGAGTAAACACGTGCGTGTGCGCGAGCCTTTTACGTGGGGTACCGCGCCTTCGTCACGAAGAACGAATAAACGGACGAACGGCGCGGTGTGGCGCGCGGCGCATCGTTGCGTTCTAAATCGACGGACTCGGTCGGTGCATTACGTCGGTGTAACCCGTGCATCTGCCGGCCGGTCATTCAGGCCTTTGTCTCCCGCTAACGTGGGCGTTACGGAATATCTATTGTCGGTGAGCGCATTCATGCTCGAGGGGGGAAGGCGTGTGCGTATATATATATATATATATATATTATATAAATATGTAGTATATACATATATATGTATGTTCTTGTGTACGCGACGGATGACTCGCGGCTTCGTCGTCGTTGTCGTCATAACGGGAACGACGTGGCGCGGTGCGTGCAAAACGTTATGCAAAACCGTATTGCGTAATTTGTGTTCGCGTGCGATGCGCTTCAAATCGACAGTTTGATCCGATTGTCTATTCTGCAGATAAGCAGATAGACAGATCAGCAAAGCGGTTTGACGACTCTTTATCTCGTAATTTCTCTCTTGAGCTTGACAGTTCTAAATGAGAAATGATCGCGATCTGTCGAACAACGATGCCAATCTTTTACTCGATTGACGAGAAAACAATGTCTTCTCGACAGAGACGTTTTCTCTTTTCTACGTCAAGTAATGATCTCAAATTAATATTCTTACGAATTTATCATATGTAGTAGTAAGTTGGTTTGGTTTTTGGAACTTGAACGAAATTCTTTTGTTACACATAATTTAGTCCGTTTTTCGAGCGGTAAATGGATTTGTACGTGATACTTTACGCGCGGTATGTAGTTCTCGGAAGAGATGTATGAGGATCCAGCGTAGCCGCGCGATGTTAGATCGTTCGCGGATCAAAGGGGAGTGCACTTAACCAGCTGCATTATTTGCAGCCTAAGGATGACTGCAGTGATAAATGCGTGCACGGAGAAAGAAGACCGGAGTAGAAATCTTTTGACGCGCGTTGCGCTTTAACATCGCACGTACGCGCGCAGCGCGCACTGGAATGTATCAGAATACATGAATACCTATTTAAGCGAAACGTTGATTGTAAAGAATACGTAGTACAAACGGGATTTTAATGCACGGTAGCAACCGGTACGTCTTTTCAATTTGCATCGGGAATCGTTTCGTGCCATCGCTAATTCGTCATTCATCACACAGTTTTACTTCTGCGCTTCAAAAGCGTATCATCATTCTAATGAAGATCTTAAAACAATTTCACCGCAAGCCTGCGTGTTTCTCGTTGGCAAATATGTTGCTTTCGTTTTCGCAACGACAATTTGTTGTATATAACACGATTCAACTTTACATCTTTTTTTTTAACAAATATACACCGGGACTTTTTGTCACATTTGTATAAATTTACTTTATTCATTACTATTTTATTCATCTGAGAAATTGAAAACAAAATTAATTTACAGTTTATCTGACGGTTATTCGAAAGTTCGCGCAAGAAAGGATGATATAAATCGAACACGATTCAGAAGTGTGCATGATCGTAGCGAGACACGATCATGCTTCTTCGAAATGTCGCTAACGAAATATAACTTTCCTCGGAGGAGCATGCCCGCGGCACGTTTTCGCCAATGGCATTTTAATCGATGAGTGCCGAAGAGCTTGAAACTCGTGTCTCCACCTTCGTCGTGTCGTCTTCTCTACCTCTTGTCGCGTCCGAAACTCGTATAGCTATATATCTCGAAGCGGCCTCGTGGCTTTGCTCTGCGAATTTACATGTCGGCCGCAAACGCGCATCGCATGCCGCACGAGGTGTGGCCGCAGATGCGCACGGAATTGCTCTCGCATTAATACGCATCGGACCGCAGGCGCGCGTTCACGCCTTCCTACACGCGTAAAGTTTAATAGGCGTTCGTGCTTGTATCTTCTTATAGTAGCAAGAATATCGCGCTTATTACTGCCAATAATATATTTATTTAGCGCGCCTCATTTGTATACGGAAGCACTTTTTTATATTACTATGTGCGAGAAGAAGAGTTTTCACGCGTCTACAATTCATGCTTGAGCTTTCTGCAAAGTACGTTAGCTCGGAAAATACGGTATGATTTTGTCAGAATGACTTTTCGCTGAAACACACATTTACCATAAGCACACCCTAACTCGCTGCTTGCGGTATTGTAACCTCGGGAGGTTTCACACGGGTGAGCGATGATTTCAGCTCTTCCTCGCTTCCTTCACGCCAACTGTCGTGTTCTTACGTTCTTTTTCCACTGAGCCGCGGACTTACATTCTTCTTCTACTGCCGTACGTATCTTTTTCCACCGATGTGTCCTTATTGCTTGTTGTTTCAAGCGGCACGAACTAAGAAACTTTTAAAGTCGTTAGAGCGTAAGTTTTTTTCATGACTTGTACACTTTTCTGCAAAACACTCGTAAGATCTATTGTCATGCCTCTTAACATAGAGAGATTCAAAGTTTTAGAGTAAGAAATACTCGCTTACTAAAACACTTTAGTTTTAGGGGAAATGAAACATAATATTAATTTCATGTAATCTTAGAATTAATATAATTTCTATAATTTGAAATGTACATTAAAATAACATTTTATCGCTGACGTATTGAGCGTTTCTAAAAAAAAAATCGATATTAAATGAAATTTCCGTTCGAAAAAAAAGTAATTAATTGAAAAGCTTCGCGATGACTAGTGACAGTTCGGGGACACATATCACTTTACATTTCACGTGTTCGTTACGTACGTCGAATTTCTCTGAGTGCTTATAATCGAACGTTTCCGAGTAAAGATCTTTCCTACGCGTCGCAAGGGAGATTTACGCGGAAAGAAAGGCGAGAGAAAGAGAGATGCCACGGTGAATTGCTATTTTCACACACATACACACTCCCAAAATACATATGCAGATTGCAGATGGGCGTGCGGAATCCGATTCGCACAGGCATCTCTCTTGGGCGAAGATAACTCGATACGAGACGCGCGCGAGCGCGTCGGAACGAGGTGCGTCATATGCAATTCGATTTCCCCGTCACAAGGGGAATCGCTTTGTCGAGGTCTGCGCTGGCTTGGTGGCTCTCAGTGTGCTCGCTCCAAGGCACATCCTCTATACTCTCAACTCGATTCACACGCGTCCCACAGATTCTCTCGATCGATGGATAATCCTCGCGTCGGATGCGCGGCGCGCTTGTGTGTGCACGCAAGATTGTTTGTCGATGTGCGCCGGTGCGCCGCAGAGTCGCGACTTCGAGAGACTCGCACCTACTTTCTTTCTTTCGACGGGCGCAATTGCCGCGGAGGATCTATGCAGAAGAAGACGCGTCCTTCAAGACACCACAACAGGTGGACGCGCGCGTAGTCGGCCTCTATACCTACACTCACTTCTTTTCTCACCGTTTTTTCCTCGGGCGTTCCGGCCGCCTTTTTTGCGTTCACCTTCGTGCCGCTTATGGGCCGCGATAAATCGCCGGGACAGTCACGGCATGATCGTTTAGATTTTTCCGCAATATGTAACGTTATGCGCGACACATAATGGCAAAGCGTGCAAAAAATTATTAAGTACATCAAAGCTGCGGTTACTAAGAAGATGTCTTCCGCATAAAATGTCACGCTATTGACAATTCCGCCTGGAAGGTCAGAAGCGACAATGTATCGCAAACGCAATCGTAGCAGAATGCGACTTATTTTTAAAATATGCATCGTATTAAGTTGAAACTTGTGAATGCCAGTTCGGGAGAAACTTGTCCTGAAGAAAGCACTGTATTCGACCGCGCAAAACGATGTCAAAAGTGTGTAATTTTCGAAAGGTTACACGGCTTATTTTACGAGTTCAGAAATATCAGCACCACGCTCGTTACCTCTAGGAAGAGGAAGTTACCGCATAATACTCAGGCTTCCTCTTTTTTTTTACGCGAGATCTGTCGAGTCAGTCAGTCGCTCGCAGTCCTAACATCTGCTCGTCGGCTGTCGTTGAGTATCTCCGGTGTGTACCGGTGGAATACTCGACGAAAGAGTGTGTGTCATCTTCTCGCCTATAAGCCGCGGCTTTTATTGCGTTTCATTACAAAATCGCTTGGCGGGGCCGCACTGCAAGGTCTTAAGCGAATTCCTCCAGCCAGTAAATCCCGCATTACAAATATAGGAACCCGCTACCTGTGAGGTAAACACAACCACGGTAATAAAATTACGCGGGATTACCACGACACGTCAAAAAGTTGTTTCTTCACGTGATGTTACAGTCGCGATTTAACTCAGTAAGATTGTACGATTCGCCACGCTTCACCTTGCTGAAGATACAACTACAATACTTTCTACCTGAATTTTTAACATTAAGAAATGACAACTTCAAAACTTTCTATTCTATATAATAGCATATTTTATTACAGTATTTATTCTTATACTTTTTATTGTTAAAAAAATATTTAAAGATAAAGAATGTGAGACTGAGTAGTCGTATCTTTTTCTGTGATCAGCCTTCGCGTCAGTGACAACGATGATTCGTCTCCGCGAAAATGACAGCCTTCTACGCACATCTCGCTATTTTCCGATTTCGAAAGTAGACCTCGTCCAACACGCCGCAGACTAGAACGCGTTAACCTGCCGAGGCCATGATTTATTATCCGTCGTCTGCCGCCGGGTTGGTCAACGCGCTGCCCCCCTGTGTCGTAAACACACGTTGCAACTATCGTACTGTTCAGTTAAACAGCTGGTAGACCAGGAACACCTTATTTTGCAGCGTATCGTCACACTCTTCGCGTCTGAAATTCGCGTTTGGATGCAACGGTTTTCCTTTGTTCGCGACAGGGACGGATTTCAAAGCGAAATAATCAGAGCAACCTAATTTTTAAGAAAAAAAACATGCTTTCTTTTTCAAACTCTCTTATAAATTTATTTTGAATTATCTTTAGTATTTAATCTTTTATCGGAACACACAGAAAAGCTGTAAAAGTTGTACAGCATTTTTGTACGTGAATTATGTTTTTAACTTTCGCGAAGTCTGCTCCTGAATTTCTGATCCTGATGTATCTTTCGACCCCTTGGCTCGGATCTTTTTTGATCGATCGATTAATCACCCGAAAAATAACATGCGGCCTATAATTAAACACTATCGGCTCGGTTAAGGCTGCACGCAAACGCGGTTGGAGATTTCTGTGTTTATTCGTGCCCGCGGAGGCCGACGAGTCCTGAGAAGCCTGCAATTACTCCGGTCGTCACGGCGGGCCCGCACGGCCCGATCCTCAAATTACGTGATTGACAGCCCGAACGTCCATCAGATCCGGCTAGGATAAAGTCCCTATCGAGAAGTCCTGGCGCGCGATAGAGTACTTTCTCACGTCTCGACGTTTCTTTCTAGATTCAATTTCAGCATGCCAAATATTTGTTTGATCATTTTGATGTCTAAAATTAACAGCCACGACTGTCTTTCCGTTCAGATGTCAATTGAAAAACGTCGATGAGTGTCATGTATGTATTACTGACATATTGATAGTTGTCGCCCATTAATTTAGTGGTATATTTATATATTTAAAAGAATTTCTTGATATTTTTGCATAAAATAGTTTTCTATAAACCTTAAATTTTTAGTTCTCAATATTTACGTAATTTATATGTTAGGAGAGTACTTAGTTTAATGTTACTTAGTTTTCGATTTTGGTTTCACTATAATTTTGACTATAATTTTATTAAGAGAACCGTATTTGATAAGTACACAACATTCGAGATGCAATGTAATCGCGCAGCGCGAGATTTACATGTAAATCCGCACACGAGAATTTATTGCCGAGACAAATGATCGATCGAGCCGTGTAATCATCTCATTCTTTCCGCCTGGCTTCCTCCCGCGCTCGTT
The DNA here is from genome assembly GCA_014825685.1 of Pseudomyrmex cubaensis. NCBI lineage: Eukaryota > Metazoa > Arthropoda > Insecta > Hymenoptera > Formicidae > Pseudomyrmex > Pseudomyrmex cubaensis. The sequence goes on from QVOA01020875.1 coordinate 51,878, forward strand.
TTAATCGTGCCCCGATCGCACGCTATCATTGGGATCTAAGCGATCGTGGCAATGACCCGCTGACCGTAATGATCACGTAACGATCGACCACCGAGGAGTTAGATGAGATAACGAAGAGGATATATCTGGAATTGCGACTTCGTGCGACCGTATGTATGTATGTACCTATATCTACTGACTGATTCCACGGGAATCGCGAATACCGCGGCGAATATAACGGGGCGGTGGGTATTTCCGCAGATGTTATCTCATGTGAAATAGTTGCGCGCGAACGTCAGGGAATCCCGCATAAAATTCTCATCGTTGAATCCGCACGCCGACGCACGTCATCCAAATAAATGCGATTCGATCGTTTTAAAATACTCTTACTGTCCACTTTGTGCACACTTTCTCTAGGCTTGACAAGAAAAGATACATCTTTGTAGAAAATATATGTGTATATATATATATATACACTTAATTTGTTAGTTGGCATATCAATGATTTTCATTAAAGATTTTGCTGTTTACTGTTATGCCCTGATAAAGTTGAAGATATAGTTCTTATATTATATTCAGAATGAATTTTTTTTTTTTTTTAAATACACGCATCTTATCTGACATGTCCGATTTTTTAAATTAAATAATAATAATAATTAAATTGCTCAATTTTAATTACATGTGCAATTTTTTTCCAACTAAGAACCAATTAGAAATTGAGAATGCATTAAGAAAGCATTAAAGAATTTAAAAATGTATGTTATTTAACAAAGTATAATAACTAAATGCGCTAAATGATCCGCAACTACTGCCTGATCAACTTTAGCCTATTTATGTACGCAAAAGTGTGTCACAAGAAAAAAAGATATAAACTAAAAGTACAACAATACGTACACAAGAAGAAAATACAACAACGTTGTATGGAATTTATGGTTTTATTAATTTCGTTACTGTGCTACATTGTGAATGTAAAGTCAAGTACGTTATGAATAATAATTAAATGCTTGTTCATCATGGTTAATAAGATAAGATTAGAAATCGGCCTCGCGCACGAAGGAAATTAACGCCATTGTATAGAGCCGGGAATTTTCACAAGGCTTTCCATGAAATTTAATAAAAACTCGTTCACAAGTAATGTCATAAACTACCAGTACTACAATGGACGACTCGTTGTCGATTATTATGAACTGCTTTGCTACCTCTGCTAACGATTCATGATAATATTATTAGCGCCATGCCTATTGTGCGTTTCCAGTGGTACTTATTTTACGTGGGGATTTACGATCATCGCTTCCGGTATGGCAGCACCGAAAAGTATCACTTTTCACTCGGCGATGAGCGCGTCGTCGCTACACGTTGCCGTCGATGTTGATAACTCATACAACCGGTTTAACGTTATTTGAGTGTTGTTTTTCCGTTATGTTCTTCCTAATAGAGAGAACTTTTCCGTTTTGCAATCATCGACGACTCAGGGTTACTTGTTTTGACAGTGCCGTTTTGAAACCGCCAGGATGTACAGGTGAATTATTACGAAGCCCTGTATGAAGCACCTTATTAAAGCTCGTCAGCGGAATCAGTTATTCACTTCGATGTGGATAATTATAGCGTTTGTATCTATATATGGCGATAAAAATAGCACTGCCTCTCTCTTTCTCTCTACTAACAATAAGTACATCGCTCATGCGAATACATAGGTACTCATCAACTATAGGATATAACCGTAATATTTTGCCAAACATAGATCTTCCTCCCAAGCGTTATCTATCGATATCGGCTTAAACGTAGAACGTTTTCCTCGCCGCTGTAAAAATTTTCAAATACACTTGAAACAACCATAGTCTCGCAAACATGTTTCTCTTTGACTGCTGAGCGGTAAAACGTTTTATGATGTATTATTAAAGCAATCCAAAATTCATAAAAAATGAACCGAATTCTCTTGTAATATATTTTCTAAAAAAATGTGTGTTGCGAGAAAAAAACTCAATCGCGATAAAATCGAGCAAAATATGTTTCCGGTCGGTGTGCATTCTCGAAAAAATATGTGCTCAGCTTTCTACAGTGTAAAAAAATAAATTGCGGTCGAATGTTCCCAGCGTGACGATTGCAATCGGAATTTCTCAGGCGGATTCTCTGTGTCCGGTGCGCGCTGCCCGACGAAAGCGTCATTATTTCTGGGCGCGGCGTTTTCGCGGCGATGGTGCAACAATTTCTAAATCTCTAAATTACCGGCGCGGACATTTACTATCGGAAGAAAGGCACTTAATTTGTACGAGGAAGTGCCGTTGTAAAGGAAAGAACCGTTTGTTCGTTAAAACGGTCCCGAAGTGGCGTTGCGTGCCTCGTAAATAAAGGGGAACGGTGGACGATACCGGGACGCGGCAGTTTCCCTCGTAATGATGCTGCCTCTTTCTCTCTGCCACCGCGTCATCCGATCTACTTTAACGAATAAATTTTACAAGTACACGATCGAGATCAAATTTCTTATGCTCTTAAAGATAAAAAAAGGCTTAATTCCATCTCGGGACCTCATAAAGCCGCAAGTGTTACACACGGACTCGAATAACTTAAAGAAGATTAAACATCCATAAAGTAATCGCGTCTCATAATGACAACGCTGCGTAAAGATATGCGTTTATGAAAATCGAACAACTGAATGTAAAATACGCACGTGTTGCATCGGTTGCAACAGAAGACGTCGAGCTACCTCGCCCGCAGCAAGTACGCGCAGTACATTATTAGCTCCTCGTGCACCACCCTAACATGCGTAACGTGTTGCAACAGTGTTCCGGCTACCGCGTACATGCGCGAGGAATAATATTAGGAATGAGTTGATACGCGTACACACATGCATACACGCATCGCCACATTAACCGCCACGGTGATCATTGTCCTCGCGACAACTTCCGCGACGAGTATAAACATCGACGTGCCAACGTTAGTCGTGGTTCTTCCTCTCCCACCTCTTCGTTTCTCATTTGAATAAACAGCGCGATTATTATTACACGATCCGTAACCTTGCATTACGGCTTTGAATCGCGACGCGATCGGGCTCCAGGTCGCGGGAAAGCGTGATCGCGAGCGTTGTTCGTCGTGGCTCATTATCGAATTAGCATTGTGATAATCTTCGGTCAGTTACGATATTTAATTTAAGAGTGAGATAGCAATTATTCGTGAACGTAATAGATCTTCTCGAAGACGTCTAATGACGTCTCTCTTTTCCACGGTCGATCGCTCTCCGCGTGTCTCGCGCTGCGTTCATACGCGCTTCGCTATCAAAGCGAAATAGCATTCCATCCGACGGTAGCTTTTATACTCGTGTGCTTTGACCGATTGTGAGATCCGCGGAAGTAGTGCAAGTCATGCATCTAGGAAACCACGCCGACGCTCGGCGGCTCCCTACCGATCTAGACGAGTTGCACTGCGAGTGTAATATCATTATCGTTCGCCGGGGCGAACCTCCTATGCCCGTCCGGGTTAATCAATTATTACAGGCTCTCCCGTGAACCGCCCGCCGGTAGCGATCGACTGCGGCTACCCAGCTTCGGCTATTATTCAGCTTAGCTCTCGAGAGGAGCTAAGAACGAAGATAAACCGCTGATTCTCGTCTCTCTTATTTCGTCTTATGCGATTTCAGCACGCGAAACGTGGTCGAAACTTATGACACAGACAGATTAGGGAAGATATTTTTCTCTGTGTTTAATTACATGTCTTGTAAACTTCAAAAATACCAGTTCTTCAACTTTTACATAAATATATACAGTTGGGAAATAAAAAAACATTCTCTCGTCTACTCGATAAATTTCTCGTTTACGTATTTCTCGCACGACGCGGAAATTTGCAATTTGTAGATTCATAGAGAACTGTCGGTTCGCGTCGTCGTAGAAGAATCAAGAGTCTTTAAGCGCATCACTCGTCGTAAGGTAGCAATAACGAGCCGATACTTCTTACGCCGATCGTCATCGTCGTCGTCGTCGTCGTCGTTCTCTCGACTTCGTTTCACCTGCCTTTGTCGCTCGCTCTCCTCCTTTACGAGCGAGGTGGCTCTTTCGAGGCCGCTCAAATGTCATTTCCAGTGCGGCACACGCTCATTGTGTTCGCTCGGTGTAGCGGGCAGCGCTTCCTTATAGAGGACCCCCGAGAACTCTTTCGCCGACGGTGAAAAACGGCGCCGCGCCGCGGCCCTTTTAATCGGCTTTTCTTACAACGGCTTAGCGTCCTCACCGCTGCTTCCATAACACCCGTATTATCTATATTCTGCCATTAGCTTCGATCAGCGCGGCGAGTTCTTTCTGAGAAAAAACAGCGCTTCTATTCCACGTTTGTCGCGTAAACGCGAATCGATACCGACCACCTCAGGTTCAACTCCGTTTCGCATACTACGTCTCAGAAGAGACCTACACACCCCGTCTTCGTCGGTTTCCTTCATCTGTCCTCCCCCACCTGTTCTCATGCGGTAAGCAACATTTTTGTTTAATCAAACAGGTTCTGGCTTGGCGTGCTTGTGAACCGCGCCGCCGCGCTCACTTCCTACAAGTGCGCGGCACCCGCTGCCGCCGCGTCGTACGGTATACGTTCGAATGTCACCGCAGAGAGAAATCTTACAAAGTCACTTCTCCGTGTGGCTGTGTACATGTTTGTTTTTCGATCTCCCGCCATCGTCATACGTTCTCGCAAGGTGTTACCCGCGATCTTCTTATCTTGCAATATTAAGTCGTTTTCACAACTTATGTTGTTTTGTGTAACGTTTGACAAGATTTAACTTTGGGAAAAAACCTCGTGTATAATTTATATTATTTATATTATTTTGCATATTTTTGTAAATTTATATTTTAAGTTATGTTTTCTGCGTGAAGAACTGTTCTGTAAGTTTTTGAAAAAAAAAACTCACGACATATAGTATCACACACACGCACAAAATCTTACGAAACCATTACATATTATCATATTATATATCTCTTGCGTTTTAAACAAGACACACCAACGTGAGACTTCTCTGTTACGTTGTATGTACCGTCAGATCGAAGAAAATTGCACGCATATGCATTTGCGGAGTAAAGCCTGCGTTCTTGCACGTCAGACGGACATTCTGATCCCGGCATTATATTGGATTCGAGGTAGTAGTCAATGCAGCGATATGATACGCGACGAGTATCATCCTAGTTGCTCGCACAGCTGCCGGTATTGACGATCGAGCGGATAATCAATAATAACGAGTAGCGAGATTATAGAAGCAGCTGAGCCGGCTACAAATTGTAAATTCCCCATGAAATTAGGCGGCACGCCGGTTCTGCTTTCTCCTCTTAAAGACGCGCGTCTATAGATACATATCGACGTACGAAATTGTTCGTAAGTGTGTCAGTCGTGCCTAATATTCGTTGAATATTATTATTTTATCCGAACCGCAATAATTGTTCGCGTAAATTTTTGGCAATTTCTCTTGTATAATTTAACTTGCTCAAATTAAACTCGACCATTTGATTTCGGCAATATCAAGATATGCAAAAGATTTGCAATAAAACTCAAAGAGTTATACAACTCTTAACGTTTTTATGTTTTTAATGCGCGTGTTTTACATAATTGTAATGTGCTTACATAATTGTATACCGTTTGTCGGGGAAATTAGCATATCATGTTAATAGAAAATGACGGGAAATATATATAATCCTGTGAAATGAGCGTCGATAGTATCAATCTAAATTAATTACGTTAAATTATACAACGCTAATATACATCACGTGCATGTTCAACAGGTGTGTTGGACAAACCCTGTAAAATGAAACACTTACGAAACACTGTAAAACACGTATAATCAGCCGCATCAATTTACCCGCCTGATGGTGCGCGCGAGTCTAATATCCTCTTCATACGTAATCTATCGTAGTAGCGTGAAAAAGAAAAGTTACGGTATTCATGCGCGGTGATCACGGTGGTCCGAGCGACAGCTGAATTATAAGGCCACGCCGATAAATCACAACGGGATTGAAAATCCATCAAACAGATTTTCTTCCGATATATAGCTTTGGGGATGTAGTTTGTTAAGTTGCTGTCACGCGTAATGGCGTATAGACGATGTATTCTGTTCCTCGGGAAACTCGATGATGGAACGGTAACTGTCACACTATCGAAGTAGATTTTATGTTCGTAATAATTAAACCTAAGGAGAGCAAAATCAAAATCAATTGAGTTATCCGAAATTTTGCTGATTAATGTGTTTATCGTTGTTTATTTTTAGTAGAGAGAGACTCTTGAAGCGTTTACATCGAGAAACAAGACTCTTTTCATAATAAATAGTGTCGGATAACAGATTTACGACGCTATCGCGAACACATGGGTGCCGCTTGATGATTTCGTAAAAAGAGAGACGGGGGGTCGAAATGGAAGCAGCACGTTGCCGGTCGAAACATAATCGAATGCATTTTGTTTATTTTTTGTTATTTCTTTTTTCTTGTTCGACGACTCGAATCGAGGGGAGGATATAAATAAATATCAAAGCAAAAAGAGAAAGTTATTTGTAATTACAGAATATCGCTTTGATAATTTTGTTCCGACAATGTTCTTACACTTGGCGAGCATAAGCGTAATTATAATTGATGCGTTTCATTATCAGTACGTCAGCGTAATTGAAGTTCATTAAAGCGTACGAATAACGACGACGCCTAACAGAAACGAGATAAAACACCTTGTAACACGAATTACAAATCGCTTCGCGAGAGTTAATCATCGATCCCGGCAGGGACAATGATCTCGTTAAGTACCGACTACAACGCGATTACGTCCGTCGGCTATTGACGTTGCGATTAATAACAGGACGTATAAGTTCCTGATTAATTGCTCGAATAAAACCGCTCCGGTAGTCGCGGATATATGGGCATTAGGTGTTCTTGAGTTACGATCTAATTATCGTCAGTCGGGAATCTCACCACGTCGGGGAACGCAATACAAAACGCGCCCGTGTAATCGCTAATTGGGGAAACAACTTAATCGTCTAAAATCGTAACTAAAATATCGAAGCGTAGAAAATTTGCTTGATCGCATTCGCCTCTCTATAACATATCAACTAGATATAGGACAATCAAGTGAGATTCTTCAAAAAAATTCTTTATATTATATATCTTCTTATTCTTTAAATAATCGACAATAATTTAACATTATAAGATGCTTATTGTATCTACATCATTAAAAAAGATGACAGATAAGTTTTATTACTATGGAAAAGTGAGATATTCTTACAAAGAAAGATAAATCTTGATGAAATGATAGTCGAAGTTCGCGCCAAAGACGCGATGAAATCTTAATTGCTTCCGACGACGTATGGCGCATCGACATAGTTACATAAACCGTGGATGGGATCATCAACCATTAGCCGAGGTGTAGACGATGTTTTGGACAAGCGGAATAATCATCGGAAATCGGACGTCAAGTATCGTCCTATCGACTAGCTGTTTCTCGCGTGTCGAATTAGACTCGCTAAAGTCTCTGAAATGATAATGACCCGGAACCGGTTTTTTTTTTGGTTACGAACCGGAGGCGTGTGAGATTTGGGGAGAAAGGTCACGAAAAGAAGCTGATAAAGAAGAATGATGTGTGAGGATATTTCTCTTTCTTTTTTCCTCTCTTCCTCTTCATTGCTTCTAAACCTGGTCGTGATTAAGAACCGGTAATATTTTCGCAGCAATGCTCGTTTAACATCAATAAACTATCGATGTACCGTTAATGAACCAATAATTAGTCGGCGAGTAATGAAGTCCGCTACTTGGCGGATTAAGTCGACAGTTCGTGCGCCATCGTAGAAAGGAATTCCGCACACACCGGTAGCCGGATCGTTTTGCGGACATATCGATAGCTTCTCATGCGCAAGGTGCATTATGCTTATGAAATACTCTTGTGCGTGACTCATTTCTCTAAAAGCCCACCATCTCGAGCGCAGATACGATATGTTTCACTTATCTGTTTAAAGTCTGATGGATGTCTCTTTGCGATTTGTCTCTCTGTTGTGTATTTCTTTTTATATTGTTGAAGGAACAAATTTTATGTGCTCCTATTTTCCTAATTTTATTTAAATCTTAGTTGGAACACAATGTGAAATCAGAAAAATAAAGCATTTAATTGATTTATTCAACGAGAGAATTTACAGCAAGCCATCTCATTAACATACTCTTTCTAAGCACGCGTTTACTTTCTCCTTTTTGCTTCTCTCCTCATAGGCGCATCTGGTATGCTAAGAGGGCTATCGGCGCATAAAAGAGCTCGTGTGCACGCCCAGGCGCATCTCTCTCTCTCTCTCTCTCTCTCTCTCTCGAAGAGAGAGTCCAAGAGCCATGCCTATTCATATGTCCACGTGTCATAATACGTTGTCCGTGTGTGTGGGTGAGAACTCGCGCAGAAATATTTTGTTCGACGCTTCCTGCTCGTTTAATCAATGACATCTTTGAGCGTCGAGATGCGCATCGAACGTGTTTCATACGGGTATACATATCTGTGTGAGTAGAATAAGTCGACATGCGTTACGTGCCACGTGCGAAAAACCGCGCGGGCCCAGTTTCAGTACGGAATAAAGCCTGAAAAAAAAGACCCGGTTTCTTTCAATTATTATTTATCGACTTCGAAATCTTTCAAAATTCTCTCTCTCTCTCGTTCTCTTTCTCTCGCGGTCGTTAACCGCGATAAATTGCGACGACTATACGTTCCGAGAATGCGTGAGCGCAATTTTCGAATTATAAATCATCGCAACATGATCCGGTTAATTTGATTCGTTGCTGCTGAAGCTGGTGTTACACCGGATTCGACATAAATCATAATAAATTTCAATTATGATATATCGGAAGAGTCCGTAGACATGCCTCGTTATATGATAAGTTGACATACGCGCACAATATTTAACATCGACTTATAATCGCGATCAGATGCAATCTAATAAAATCATCAACCTCACGCTAATAAATGGTTATTTCGTTATTTATTAAATTAAATTTCCATCTTTTTGGCGAAAATGTCGTTATCTTTGAGTGATAGACGTACTAAATATCACTTAACAATTTGTGTAACTTGCATCGTGATGCACGACACACATGTCGATACAGCATTGCTAAATTTATCTCGACGTTTTAGCGACATCGATAACGACGCTCGTGTAACGCTGTTCTTTTTTTTTCTTTCGCCTGGCAGACGCAATTAGCTGTATGTCCTTTCTAAGCCGCGATTCTTTCTCTGCGTCGTCGTGACTTTCACCAACACACACGGCTCAGCTGCATTGCGGTTGCAATGTGTGGTGCACGGCGCTCGCACGTACACGAACACGCTCGCTCCTAAAGGCATCTTTATTGCACGGTATATTCACACTACGCGTAATATCTCAGCGCGCGAACAGCACGTATAATCAATGACATCTTTACGAGGAGCGCGATAAGCCCGCGAATTCCGCAAGAAACGACACAAAAGGAGAAAAGGGGAAAGAAAAATAGCGAGGAAACATCAAGCAGGAAGGCAATGCCCTAGTGACGGTTTGAAAGAAAATGCCGTGATTTAGCCGCGGGAGAGGAAATGGTCGATGTAGCAAAAGATTTTAATAAAACATCTTATAATAAACATTTAAAAATTTTTAAAGAATATTTTAATAACACAATATAAAAATAAACAATATAAAGTGAATATATAATTGAAATAAAATATGTAAAAGACTTATAGGTTTTATCACGATATATTTCATCTCTTAAGATGTAAACCTCGATAAAATACGGATTACAGGAAGAAAGTAATTATGTTTATGTGCCGAAATTTTGTGTGAACTGCTTTCTTTATTTGCTTGCTATTAATTCACCATAAGACTTCTCAGCGAGGAAGTCATTTATTTCATTTGCATAAGCTTCACATTACGTCCATAAATTTGCTCGAACCTTAATTTTCAATTTTTACGCCCGTCTCCCGATAAATCTGGTAGATCCGCCCCTGGCAGGCAGAGGCGCAAAGTCGAAGAGACAACAGGGAGTGTCCGCTGTTGCATGATAAATCCGCCGCAGCTTAATTCGCATCAGCTGTAACATCGTCCGGAATTCTTTCCCGCGACTGATGCGCTCGAGCGCTCTCCGACCAGCCCGGCTGGCTTCCCCTTCGTCTTTCTTTCCCCGCTTATCCCGACCTCCCGCGCCATCTTCCTTCACGCTGCACTTCTTACCGCTGCACTTCGCCTTTATGGGACTCGGCATCAACGGATGATGTCACGGGGCGTGTCTTGCACCGTGAAACGTGCACCGGGATTCTTTTCGTCGGCGAGAGCATTCGTAGACGCAAGAGATGCGAACAACAGATGCTCTCTTTCAGTGAACACCTTGCGCTGTTTTTTCAGAAAATTAGCTAGAATTTTTATGTGAGCTTATTTTTTAATCTGATCTTAGAGTTTTTTTTCTATTTTAAGATAAAATATTCGAGAAAAAAAGATTACATGTGTGAGTATGGTATTTATTTATATAAAATCAATCTTCTCATCTAAATATTAGGAAACTTCTTTTGTGACATTTGTTTCTGTTGTGTAGTAATGGTATTTATTATCAGTATTTGGTGCTAAAATATATTTTCAAGTATCAGTCGTAAATAGTTATAGAACTCCCAAACACGGCGCGCAGAACTAACTTATGTATCCTTCGTGAGATAACTCTGAGAGAGTGCGAGATAATGCATAATCCATCGTGTGGGCCGATCCGATTGTAACATGACATGCGCGTATGTTATACCTAAGGTGGGTCACACTGCTTTCGCATGATCGACGACCACCGTCGAAGTCGTTTTACGACCGTGCTAATTGAACTCGGTCAGAAAACAATTTCGTCTTTTGGCAGATGTGACTGCAGAAAAAGTAAATTAAAGAGTTGAAAGATAATATATATTGATGACACATGACCGAGATATGCGAATGGATCGGCGAGGAAAAATCGTCAACGATCTGTTCGTGATGGAAATGTTAAGTCCGTAGTGCCTCAAATTAACGCTTCTCCCGAATGAGTCGAACAATTTTCTCTTTTTCTACCTATCCGATCTGTATTCGCAACTAACGAGATCCGTCATTGCCAAATAAAGATCCGACTTGGTCTCATAAACCATTTCTCTCGTCGATTCGAATTGAGCCGTCGAAGCGGCGCTTCGCGTCTTCCATCTCGATCGACGGTTTCGCAATCGCGACATATCTTCTCTTTGATCACGACGACAAGTATAAACCTCGCCGAAATGACCGAATTCGCATTGCGACTTTCTTTAATTGGAACGACGATCGTCGGCTCACAAATATGTAACCGCGCGCATGCAGTTTGCGTTGCGCTCACGTGCATGTTATGTTTTTTACATTGATAATCGCGAATGACAAAAATATTGTTATTCCGGTACCGCGTGAAAGCTCGTCCCGGAGCTCTCTCCGTATAAAGCAAAAAATATGCGAGTACGCAGAAGAGGACGTTCCACCTCGTGGCGGAGGTTGCGCACGGGTGCGCGCATTGAGTAAACAAGTATAAAATGTCGCGCCGCAAAGGTCGGTGCTCCTGGTTGGCATACAGCCGCGGTTAATTTGGCCAGTCTCGATTAGCCGCAGGCGTGCTGAGTCAACTGATTTATCCGCGTCCAATCGGGAACGATAATGAACTGACCGAGAGAAGACTGTTCGCGTAACTGGAAGACACTTGCGGCGCAGTTGTTGCTCGTCGCGGTGATATATGAACGCGAAAAACACACGGGTTGTTAAAAACAACGTAAAAGGACCGAAGAGTTTCGAATTCTTTAAGTGATTGCAAGCAGACAGGATAAAAAACGGCTTGTAAAAATTATTTCTTATTTATACGCAACGTATTGTTGAGCAACACATCTGCCGCTCGTAACTTAATATCAGCATTTCGTTAATAAACTTTTACAACACGCCTGAATTTTTGTTTACAAAATTTAATTAATCGCATGGCAAGTTGCGTTTATGGACGCAAAACCTATGCGGCTTATTTCCGCTCGTGTCGAGCGTGTACAAGCGTGACGACTTAATTGTCGTTCTTCGGCCGAGACTGCAAAATCTCGAGAAACGAAACGCGAAACGAACAAAAACGGTTGTCGTCGGCGCTGTGGAAGCAATATTCCGTTCTGTGTGCACGGACTATAAGTTAAAAATTGCTTTATAAACACCTCCAGATAATGTCTACATCGGCAAACTAATCTCAACGTCGTATAAGGGCGCGCCGATTGCAATAAAAAGAAACCATGTATAATATTTAATAGGCTTGTTCGCCGTAATAACTTTCCGCTGTTACTTTGGCCACGATAGATCTTACCGATAATTTCAAAGACACACATACTGACTTCTCCTGTACGTGTGCACACACTCCCGATCCCGCTTCGTGGAATAAGAAGCGACAGAGAAGAGATTCGCGTACGCAATGACCACCTAAGGCAAGGAAACGCTAACATATAGAATAATCCTTTCGTAACGTCATACTTTGATGTATAAGTTTTGCTATATTGCATGTTACAGAAACGACGTAATTAACGTTTGCTTATCCGCTAAAAATTTATTATTCGAATCTATAAGGAGGCGAGAAAGTGTGACTCTCACACGTATTTATTAAAAAAGAAAAAATTACCGCCGATCTATTGACAGATACAAGATGCAACTAAGTCTCTACTGGATGCTTCGTTCAAAAGATGCGGCATCGCGATTGCGGACTATTTTTACTCAGTGAAAAACATTTGTAGTAATTAAATTAATTTTGCCGAGAGAGTTTACGTCTGACCAAGGATTGCTCAACAAATGATTGATGAACGTTACATTCTCATTATGGCTGCTACTGTGAGAACATACGTAATACATAAGTACACGAGCACGCCCGTCCATATTGCGTTTATATACGTATGTATGTATTTAGACGTACGCGCGTACATATACATACTTGTTCGCGTACGTACGTCTCTCGCGGTGCGCAGACCGGAATCATTAAGAACAGTTTACCCGCACTTTCATTAGTCATCGACGATTTAATGCGCCGTTTGATTTCATCCTTCGAAGGACTGCCGATCGCCGTCGGTGTCGTCTTTTTTTTTTTTTTTTTTTTTTTTTTTTTGCTTAGCGATAAGGTGAGCATTCTCATGTTAAAGTTTGCTAGAATTTATAATTGGATATTTATGGGATCGTGTTCAGTTTACGACGGACTATTTGCTGCACATGTGTATATAAGTATATATATATTACATGTAATTAAAATCGTCGTAAATGCCGCATCGTCGCATCGAATGTTTCAATCTGCGTGACGCGCATAATGACGCGGGTTTTATTGCTCGCCCGAAATACGCTTCTGTTTTGCTCGTTTCGTCGCTGTTGTCTTGATCCTCCAACGTCGTCGAGCTGCTCATCTCGCGGCTCATGAATAACAAGCGCACGTACCGTGATTTCCAGAAAGCAGAACTTCGTCATGGGCGTGTTTCGCGTGCCGAATGCCTTCACCTTCGACGGTACGCCGCGATTTCGGTGTGTCACAAGAAATGGTCGACGTGTTTCGTCGGCGTGCTTTATTTCGTCATTTTATTGCAATGCGGCACATTGTTAAACGCTTTGTTGCCGGGCGTTTCGAAACGCTGACATATCTGAATGCAAGTGAAGACTGCGCTCAGAAACATCGGAGTTCTCGCGGCGATTCGAGTCTTTTAATAGAGTGTGTAATAAGTATATAAGCAACACAATATATGTCTTACATTTTATTGTAAAAACTGATGTCAACGTTTACAATTAGCTTTAACATGTTTTAGTTACGCTATATGTATATCTAATATTATTTATAAAATATTAAGAAAGAAAGAAAACTAGATCATAACTATAATCTTTATATATTTTTTTATGATGTTATATACATATTTTAGTCGGGAGCTTTGCAATTTTATAGTGATTCGAATATAGCTCTGTTAAAAGCATGTATTCCGTTATAAATTATTGCGCGGAGCGCGAACTAAGAATCGTTGCGCGCGCGCAAATGTGTTACGTGTAATTTGTTAATCGCGATGTTACAGTTACACTCGCCGCCGGTGTAACAGCTAGCCAGTCGAAGTTGCGCTATTAACGTTGTATCGTGTTTCACGACACGAATCATTTGTTTGCTCCTATGACGGTTATACGACGTCGTGCGGACAGAGGCGAACTTTTCGACGTGTGCACGAGCATTCCCACGTTTTGTCAAGAAGTTGCTGCTAGGAAAACAATCGCATTCGAATCAATCGCTGTACATCGTAAATCTGGTCTTCCATGCGATTGTTTCGGAAATCCGATATCGACATGACTCGCACGAGTGATCATTATAAAAGCGGTCATTACAAAATGAATCTTCTTTTGATTTATTGAAAGTCAGATAAGATTTTCTTTTTCATATAATTTTTCATATATTTTGAGTTGCAAACATCATAATATCGCATATCAATATATATATCGCATATCGATATATATCGCATATCGATATATATCGCATTTCGATATATATCGCATATCGATATATATCGCATATCGATATATATCGCATATCGATATTCTCTTTTAAAACGTAGTATGTCTTCTGAATTAATAGACAGAACTCAGCCTTTCGCATAATCGTCTCATTTTCAATATCAATAGTGTCTGTTTGATTGGATCGTAAATTACGCGAGAATTGGTCCTTTCGCGTGATTGACTATTAATTCAGTCGGTCATTAGGCGATCGGAGGTGTGTCATCGAGAAATTAGATAGCGCACGATATACAAGCGACTGACAGACTTAGACCGGTCGAATGTCTCGTGGGAACTAGTCGTGATTAGTCTACGTCACTACCGACGCTAGTTATGCTAATTGCGCTTAAGCACTTTGGCCTGCTATCAGCATCGGCTATTGAAATCGCCGTCGACTGAAGTCACGTACTCTAAAGCCAGATCTTTGTTCGTCGGTTTCGCCTATTGATATCGTCGCTTTCGAAAAATCTCCAACGCCGTCGGAGTGTATTAACGCAACTACAATTTCCGCTATGACAATCGGCGCAAGAGATATGTTGCGTGGGTAAAATTACACTTACGCGGCTTTTCTAAGTCTCATTTAATCACATGCGCCCCACAGCTAGGCACGAAAATAATATCTGCGAAATTACCACGTTGTAACGGCGTATTATACTAATATTCATTTACACCGACACGTCACAATGCTTCGAAATACATATGAATTAACTCAGGAACAGTTTAATACGAAGTCTCGAGATTGCTTCGTATCTTTTTTCTCTCAATATCCGGGAGGAAGACAAGAATACACCTACGCTCAAACAAGCCTCGTGTGGTAAAGATTTTTAAAAAATCTACGTCGAGCACGCAATCATGTCAAAATACTTATCTCGCATTAAACACAATAATTTTGCCGTGAGAAAATTAGAAGAAATCTTCTATAATTCTGCATAATTTTACGTGTAACGTTGCATTATTAATATTCTGTTTAAATTTTAAAACCGATAAATTTCTCTCGCGACTCCGAAACGCTTCCGCGCAAACGAAAAGCTAGAGTAGGTCTTAGCTATTCAAATGAGTAAATACATTTACTAGTGACAGATGCGCTGACGAGCGAAATTTCTTCTTGTTGCAGGCGGCGGGACCGCCGGTGCAGCTGGAACCAGTGGACCTGTCCGTGAAAACTCCCGTGGTGTTGCAGGTGCCACGGTACAGTCCGGCGGCGATAATTACCGCTGCTGCAAGAAGAGTACCATCGCCGTCGACAACGCCTACGCCGCCGCCGCCACCATCGCTTTGCGTATCTACCGGTGAGTATAGACGACGAAATTTATGTGCGGCCGTGCTCGTACACACGGCTGGAATTTAAATCGAATCTTGCGACACACACACAGAGTGATACGACCGCAGTATTGCCTGCGGGGCAAAACCGCTCGAAAGAATTACATTTGCTCGTAAGATTTGCATTTGCACTTGTTCACGGACTTGCATTTTTTGGTTGGTGTTTTCGTTTACGGCTTCATGATTGTCGTTTTCATAATGCGGTGCGCATCAGAAGCTGGCGCGTTATACATGAATTTTTATGAAAACTTTTTTTCATACGTAAGCTTTCAGTGTGTTTGTGATATATAAAAGCGAAAAACTTCTGGATGTGTGCTCGGCGCTTGGTAATTCGTTTTCTCAATTAAAATCCTCTTGATTAATTTCTTGCAATTAATGTCTATTCAATTAATTCCTAAATGTGAAGACATACACCTGCCTGCTATTTAAGAGACGCGTTTGAAATTCCTCAGACTATCCGCGAGGCAGTGGAATTCTGCATTATGAACTGCGCGCAAACGAAACTATTTATCGACTGTCTCTTTAGCCATCGTGTGTGTATTTATCGTATCGTAAATCGTAGTCATACAATTCGACTTTTGTCATCAAAGCAAACGCACTAAACAAATGAATTTTTATTTAGATGTTATTAGAAGTAAACTATTTATAATCTTATTTTATAGACAAAATATTTTACTATACATATTTTTTTACAATTATACTATTTAAAAATACGATGCTCTTACAATGCATCATATTTGCGTAATGTACTTATAAGGAAAAAGATCAAAATTGGACTAGATTTTGAATGATAAGATATATTTAATTTTCTTTGATAGAAATAAACCATACTTCGGTCTTTACACGCAGCCTTGTACAGGTGCGCACAGGTGCACACAGGTGCAGCACGCGTAGGAAACGGCGGATCGAAGCGTAACCTCGACGCTTATGGATAAACCATACAGAGAGATTCTCCGCGATTGCGTTGCTTTATGGGTTAATTATGTGGTATTTTTTCTGCATACTGTGCACGGACGAGACCCCTTCGTCACGATCGACCATTCTATGGAAAATCCGCGCACGCAATAAGCTGCATACGCACGAACGTGTATGTGTTTCAGAAATTACCTATAAATCGTAAAATCCTTTGTCATTATTCGCTGCGCGAAGTGGCACTGACAAACGCTAACAAATAAACCAGATATTTGGAATTTTAGTTACGATATTGTATATATGCATATATCGTAACTAAAAACTTTTTTTTTTAAATTGCTTTATTTTAATTTCATGTCACATGAATATTTAAGAAATCAAGAAAATGACAGATTGTTTCTCTATCTAGAGAAATTATTATAAAAAAATTTATACATATTCGTAATTATATCATCTTTTCTTTTACGTACGAAATAATGATAATGTACACCAGATGTTTGATCTACGCGTGATTTCTCTCAAGGTCGATGCGCGCGTTCACCAACAATTCCGTGATTAAAAAAAAACAAAAAAACTAACTTGGATAGAAAAAGATAAAGAAAACGATCTCGTTGAGAGGTGCCGCGGGCAGAGCTGCAACGCAAGAGAAAAAAAACAAGCCCGCAGTGAAATAATCTTAAAACGCCGTAATCGCCTCGATAAAGAGGCGAACCGCGGACAAAAAGTTGCTTTAACGCGCGCGCGTTTTAGCGCGCCGAGTTACCGGTGCTTAATAGTTTAAACCGCGAAATCGTTCGCACACAAGTAGTTGTGCGCGCCACGCCTCTTTTTTATCATGTAGGGAAAAAAGAGACAGTCTACGGCGAAAACGACGGGAAAGAAACACGGCGCCGGCCGCGACTAGTGTTGTGCGTTCGATACTCTCAACGTTCACTTCCATTTCTGGATTAATGATCACGCACACCTGCGCAAAGTGGAATCCGAATACGATTGGGGTCGCAACCCGTAGTCCTCGCCTGCGGGCTTCGTCGTCGTCTTCGTCGTCGTCGTGGTCGTCGTCATTGGTCGTATAGCCGGTAGCACAGCGGGAATATTTTTATCGCGCGTTTACGCATCTCTCTCCGACTCTCTCGCGCACATATCGACTCGCTCGCATCGTGACCGATACCTAGCGAACGAGCGAATCTCTCCAAGCGCGCGAAATCGCCTTCCCGGATTTCGTGATTTACGCCGTTGGAAAGCGGTCGGTCGTGCGCGTTAAACCTTGCGCACCTAATGGATGCTGCACGTCTCGTAAGAAAAATAAACTGACAAACATTTTATAAAGCGCTCATGAGCGCTCATTGCGCACAAATTACGCAAACGCAATCGCGCTTTATTAAAAAAGTAACCAGCGCGAAAACATTCATATGGGAAATATCTTGAGTCTGATAGTGATACGCGCCAGACATTAATAACAGACGAGGAAAACGAGATTGTACTGTCTCAACACTTTCAGTAATATACATGCAAATTTATGGAATGTTTTCGATCAGACACGCTTTCTTTCGGTCATAGATCTTCTCATGAGTGTATGACCGAGGTTACTATTAGAAACGTGAGATCCGTTATGTTTTTGGCTAACAAACATTGTAATAGAGTTTTGTGAAATGAAAGTTAACATTATATTTTCATAACAACGTTAATTCACAAACATATAACACTTTGATATTTCTCAAAATTTAAAAACACTCTTCGCGGCTTTGGCATTATTTTGCAGTACACTTCGCTGATCTTCTGTGGCATAAAGCAGAAGGGATATTAAAGATCGTTTGTCGTTGTCATCGTCAAAAGATGCCTTGCCTTTTCCTTGACTTCTAGCGATCGTAACTCGCTGTCTGATGCAGGCTATCGGAAAATTCCGATCGTACGTGGACACCATATACGTCCAGTAAACATGATTCTCTGCTCACGTGTATCGCCGCCGCCGTCGTTGTTGGTGCCAAGTCCGATCGTGTTCGACAGTGCATTTCGCGAGCCTGACGCAACAAAGTCGGCCGGCGGTACTGATCGTTCTGATTAAAGATATTTCGCCAAGTAAATAAAATTATCGATACTTGTGTGTGTCGACGAAAATGTCGACATATCGGTATAAATTAATACGCGTCTTGTCACTTGACTGATGTTTATCGCTTTCTCTCGATGAGCTTTACGTAATAATCTATATTGAGACAATTTTTGCTTGAAGAAGTCTTCTCTTCGTTATCGGCACTACGTGTTTTATTATTGCAATTGCTTTTACTTCAATTTATTGACAACTAATTAAGAAGAGAGTACAAATGTTCGTAGTTACACAGAGAAGTGAAACGAGACTCGCGGCTATATTCAGTTATGCAGCCGATAAACCGAGTTTTACGAGGCTTTAATTGCGTTAACAAAATTGTCATGCATCAACGACGACGCCGGAGGTCTTTACTTGTCCGCGTGGCAGCGAATAATTAGACAATTCGCGGATGAACGAACTAAAATTAAGCGGCGTCCACAATGTCATCGTGCGACGCGCGAATTAACAGGTGGACGTTAATTTCAGTCGTTAAAAAGTGTCGGGGATTCTCCGTGCGTCGCTTCGAGGAGAAAGTCAGCCGCGTTGGGGAGCTTTTCGTATTAATTCACATCCGGGTGAGCCAACGGCAGTTGCAACGCGCAACCATCACCGTTTCTTTCCCGGTTTTAAACGGAGAAGAGAGATGACGGATAGCGGGCCGTCCCGTTGGGAGTCAGCTTAAGCCGACGCTCCCAGAGTTTGATTGTCTTTGATTAATTACTCATGCTGTTTCTCGGCCGGCGGAAGCCGACGGGTAGCAATCTAGATAATGCGTAACCGTATTAACGGTCCGACGTAATCTTTTTGTGTTTTGTTTTAAAGCGAAAAACCGTCGGAATAGTAGGCAGAGGAGAAGACATGGTCGACTGGGAAAGGCCGTTTGTTCGATCGGCGCGTCATTCTGTTGCAAGGATGATATCGCGGATTTTATACTCCGCGTCCTGTGCGATCAAATATCATTAAATAATAAATCGCCATTGTTTCATATTGTCATACATTCATTGTGCACACAAACTCTTTCAAACTTGCTCGGATCCAATTTTATAATATTCGTGACATCATCACAGGTTCATGCGAGACACTTCCATTTCATTCGTCAATGAATATACATATTCAAGTGTTTATGTAAGCGTGTATGAGTGTGAAAGTTAATGATTATGTGTCACAAGTAATACCGTGCAGCAATTTCTGATATTCGAGATAGAATTTCAGACGCAACGCAGATAGAAAACCGCGTAATTTGCGATGATATTATCACTCACGCGCATATATTCCTGATCGCAATCTGCTTGATATTTATCGGAAGATTGTTTGTCGAGAATTGTCAAAGTATAGTTCTGCGCGATACAGCACCATAATTAACGACATGCTGAAATTAAGTGTTATTCGATTACGCGGATTAACTGTCTATTGAATAACAGCGTCGTTAGACGCCCACGTGCGAGCGACACCCGCTTATTCGGATAATAATGATGCAGCCTTTCGCTAGTGATTAAACGAGAAGACATGTTACGGGCGAACAAGTTTGCGCGTATGTCAGCCTAAGGAACGACAGACAGCCTAAGTGGCGCACAGACGTTATCGTAATAAATTATTCTTATCAGAAGCCGGGTGCAAGCTAGAGGCGTGTTTCTCTGTCCGAGATAAATCCTGCTTGAATGATAAAACGATCGAGCCTCTATTACAGCAAATAGGAACAGCCGTATCATGTCGCTGGATGTCATGGATAATTCATTGCGACGTACGAGCGCTATGGTCCAGTGTGTCGCATTATTTAAGAGCGATAACGTTTCACAGAAATCGCAACAAGTTAATGATATGTAGAGATACGTGCAATAAGACATTATGATGACAATAGAAATAACAGAAAAAAATATATAACAGAAATTCAGGTTTTAAAAACATTTTTGCAACACAGATAGTTTTGGATATAAGTAAGGAGATAATAAACATACAGAGTTTCTTATTCAATTTACTTATTTTAATAAAGAATAACTTTTTCTATATTCTTATATTTTATTTATCTAAAGTTTTAAATTTCATGGAAATTAGTGATATTTATCATTGAGATAAATATTGTTTCAGCTTTGGTAATCGTCTTTCGCGATTCAAAGCAGGTGCGCGGTTTAGCTATATCGACGACGATCGAGATAAATCCTCCGTTGAATGGTAAAGCGATGATCGAGAATGGTGGTCGGGCCGGTAGTAAGACCAGTAGCGATAGGCGGTGGTCATATCGCGCTCGAAGCATTAGGGCGATAGGATCTTAGATGTTCTCGCTCTTGTGCGCGCGTTCCGTATGAATACTTGTACGCACAGATATCATGATCGCAGCGGTACACAAATGTACGTAGCCGCGTGCATATGCGTGCACTTCTTGCGCGTGTTCTATCAAGAAGTGTATTTTTTTTTTTAACTCTCGCTTTGTGCATAAAACATAAATGTGTGTAAACATGAAATGTGTGATACTGGTATTATTGTGAAAAATTATGTTATTCGAAGGATTAATTCTTGTTTGAAATAATTTCTCTCTCTAATAAATATTTTCAATTTTACTTCAGAAGTTGAAATATTATCCGATTATGCGATGCAAAATTAATATTATGTCTATAAATAGAAAGCTATAAAAATATTTCTCATATTACACATTATCAATTTTTCTGAATGAAGACACGAACTATTTTATGCAACATCTGTCAGACCGTCGCGATCTAAAAATAACAAATTACAAGCGCGGCACGCTCTGTTCATTTTCGCTTTATTACCACCGACGACAGAAGCGTAACCGTAATTAAACCAATTACGCACGTCGCCGGTCTCTCATTAGTCGGTCTATTTCAATTAATATTTGTTATAGACCGAACAATGCCAGTGTCCGTTTGTCAGTCCCGCCTATTATTATGTGTAATCGATCGATCTCCACGATACTTATCGATCCGAAAGAAGCGCGAGAATTAACGGTTTCAAAGAAGAGCAACGATGAAATGGAGTAACAACAGATTGAACTCTATGGTAAGAGTTTCTTGGTTCGACTGCGAAAGTCGGCGCATAAAGGGAAATCTTTAAACCCGTTTACGCTTTTATGTAACGCCGACGTTATACGTTGCGCCACTTGTTCGTCACGATGTAAGCGTCTTTTAGTGTCGTTTGTTCTTTCGAGTCTAGAACTGCTTCTTTTGTTGGATTTTTCATTCACTTTTGAAATTCTTTTGTAAAGAATGTGTTTTAGGTCACACACACATATTGGCATGAGAATAACAAATCCTCTGAACAGAGATGTCGTTAATAAGGAATCACTCTACCGATCAGTCGACGTCAAAGACTGAACTGAATATGTAAATACGCAAACGTACACTATCGTGAATACGTCATGACTTTGCTGTCTGAATATTGCGATATCGCGAAAGGTATATAGTTCAGTATCGACCCCTGCATGTCAGAGACCGCTCAATTGCCTTCGTTATGATTACTTGTGAGAAAAGCTTAGGATTTAAATTCTTATTCTCTTTTTTTTTTTTTTTTTTTTTTTTTTTTTTTTTTTTTTTTTTTTTTTTTATCGTTTTATGGCAATTTACGCGGAAAAGAATTAATAGCGCTATGTGATGCGCATGCGATTTTTTGCCGCGTCATTAATTCACCGAGCGCGACGCATCAGGTAAAAGACCATCAGCGGCGGCATACTTTCGAAAAAATTGCGAACGATCGAACGGTCAAATTTCGGTTAAATTGGGCCGTCGGGGATAGGAGAGCTTAATGCCGCTGATGAGATAATGCGGACCGCGAAGTGTCAGTATCCTTGACGTGCCCCCGGATCTAGAAAGTCTCACGCTTGATTAGCCAAATTGAAACGTGCTCATTGCCGTTGCGCACCGCTTACATATGTGTGAATAATAATACTATAAATTGATAAAAAATCAACAACGCGAGAAATCTCTAAAACTTTTTCGTTTTTAGTCGTTGCATTGGCAGTTTATTTTAATTTTATTTATAGTTGGCATGTATTTCAAATTAAATTGATTTTCTCTTGCGAAAACTGCGTGAAGATCGTATGTGTTACAAATCAATCTACGATTAATCGAAGAAGATTATTGTCGTCCATTTCTGTGATGCGGATCGATTCAACATTGTTTTTCTTTTACACTGCTGTGTACATTGGTTGCCTTGACATTATGTCTTTTAACATCTCGATCGACATGACTATTCTACTCACTTTGCTTAGAGAAGCGATAGTCAGCTGACATTTCATGGATCGGAGCCAATCGCTAAGCTTACCAGACCGAATCAGGTGTACATACGTCGTTCTATCTTGTTCTAGTATCTTCGCGATGCGCACCGATCGCGTCGTCGTGATAGGCATCTCGCGCGATTTCCATAATTTCGCGAAATCAGCTATAATCCTGCAAAAGGACAAAGGATCTTCATAGGAGCGTCGATCTCTCATGTAGATTTTTGCAATGCGATAAATACTACTCAATAAAGTAACAACTAATGCTCGGCTGATAAATCGACAAGTTCGACTCGTATTGTATCCGAGAAAAATTGCAACTAATCGAGGTCAGGCTGTAATAAATATTCGCCATATCCGTAACTGTGCATTTGTATAATTAACACAGCTATTAAGTACATAATTTCGCTTGGTTTGACGAATGAGAAAAATCGTAATGGGCTTCTGCGAGTCATAAATTTTTATCGTATATTCGTGCGTAAGCGATCGTATAATTAACGCCGTAATTAGTCGCGAAATACCACGCTGAAAAACGTCGAAACGAATCGACTTCTGTTGGTAATAAATTTCGGTTATGGCGGCTGCGCTCTTGCATCATTACATTATTAAAAACCGTGAGCACGGCGCGCACGCACGCGCTTGTTTTAGAGCATCCTGCGCGCAAAAAAAGACCCAAATTTTATGTAGTCTAAACTTTTAAATAATTTCTTTGTGTAGCCGATAATTGCGCCACATCAGAATTAACATCGTGATGAATCGTTAATTAAATCCTTGATCTCGCGTTGTCAAAGGACATTTATTATGATGATACATATTTTAAATTGCTGCTCGAGTAACTAAGTTCTCAATACGTTGGTCAGCGAATGTAATGATTACGTAATCAGCATCTATATATGATTAATTTACAACGTCGTTCCTTTTTTTTTTTTTTTTTTTTTTTTTTTAACTTGTAAATTATGAATTTCACAATTCTACGACTCTATACGTCAACGAGGAGTCGGCTCGCCCCATTAATCATAGTAACGCGGCACAAGATATTATGGAATTAGTCGGTAAAAGGAGGCCATATCAGGATTTAACAAAATTAACGAGCATTATTTCAGCATTCTTTTTGTACTTTTAGAAATTTATCTTACTGTATTTTTTAACAACCTGTACAGAGAAAGTTACCGGTATTTTAGAAAATAATAAAAATAAGATACGTATAAAATTAAAAAAATCAAAAAATTAATTTTTTAATCTTGTTATAAAAACAACTGTGATAAATGTAGATGCTCCAAATCACGTCTGATCAAATTCGATATTAGACGTGTGGATCCGTGCAAGATTTCTTTCCGAGACCCCATTTTGTCTCGATTCTTTCTCGGTCGCACACTACTCGGCGGATGATCGATACCAGCCGTCACGCACGCACGTTAGCGGCAATTAAGCGCGTATACTAATCGGCCGCGTTAAGGTATGTACGCCTCGTCTAAGTGGGGTGCTCTTCTCCGACATGGCGGGGGCGTGAGAAGTGCCTTCGCCCTGTGACCTCCGCGGCCTCCAGGGTACCTCGGTACTACTACTCCGTAGAGGTGCTCACCGTGGCCACATCGTGCTCTCGCCACGATAGAGCGCACGGCGAGTACCGGCGCGGCGCGGTGCGGCGGAGACGGGGCGAGAGAAGAAGCCTCGGACTTCGCGCGCGCGCGCGGCATAGCCGAAGAGCAAGGCGGCCTTCCCATCCGTCGGGATGTATGTACTGTAAGGGGCCCGTTCGAATTTTGACACGTTCGACGTTTCGCTCGATCTTCGACCCCTCGCTCTCGAATCCACGTAGTCTGATAGCTCGGCTTGTGGGAACGAGAACCTTCCCTTCTTTATTCGTGCGCTCTGTCTGTCTCATTCAATATCTGTTTAATCGCGCGTGTACGCGTGTACGCTTGATGACGAAAATGTCTCTCAAAGTCACGAAAAATACATGGAGTTGTTCAGTATAGTGGAACCTATAAATTTGACATCAACGATATTTCTCGAGAAGATAATTAGTGATTAATTGGTTGTAGGCGTTTTTTTTTACACAGTTTTAGAGTTTTTTTTATTGTCAACGAATTATTTTCAGTGTAATAATTATATTTTTTATTTTCGAGATTAAAGAAATTTATAGATTAATTGGAGAAAATATGTACGTGTAACTTTAAACATAAAAAATGATAGCAAAGCGCAGGTGTGATTTGGATCGTAGTAATATTTGAGAATGACCAAGTCAATTTCTTATGTTTCGAAATTTATGACATTTATCCTTGACCGCGAGACTACAGTCTCAGCGACATCAGCGAGACGCGATTTCGGTTTAGCGACTGACAAGTCCCAGTAACTTGTGATCCATTCCGCGTGTTTCACAGTCAATTAACCTCCGGAGTCCTTCCCTCGAACCACGAAACCCGCGGGTTCCGGACAAATGCCGACTCTCGTACTTCTCCCAGTGTCTATTCGCCTTCGTCTGTCCTGTCCTCTCCTCCTTCTCCTCCTACTCCTCCTCCTCCTCGTTTCGTCGACCCTCTCGCATCCTATCCGTCTCTCCCGGTCGGCCGCGAACTTTCCGGACTTTCAGGCTCGACCTCGAGGCCCCGCGAGATGCGGTAGGAGAGTTAACCTTTCAGGAATGACTATTTCATGGCCATTTCCTGGGTTCAATGCTCCCGCGATTTCTATGCAGGTAGGGTAAGCCGTATACACACACGCATACAATCGCGCGCTCGCACATAGCGAGGACATGCGCGCGCGCGCCTCGAGAGAAGCGTAAACCCACACACGTAACGGAGGCTGAACCCCGACGAGCAGAACCGTTCCCTTGTACCCGGGGCCTTATGTTCTGCGTGTACGTCGTATAGCGCGCCGCGCAGTGGCGACGATACAATGGTGGGGGACGAGGACTCACAGGACCCAAGGGATCTAACGCATTCGAGTAGAGAAGCCTGTGTGTGCTTGCATAATATTAGACCTTATGCAACCTGCCCTTCCCACACTTATCACTGCCTCCCTTTTCCCTCCTTTCTTCCTCTTCGTCTTTCGTGGTCTTTTTCTTCTCTTCTTCTCTCTTCATCTCTCTTTCCCCAGAGAGAAGGGATCTTCTTCGTTGTCGCCTCCCACCCTCGATCCAAACGGCGCTCGCGAACGGTGCTTCGCGGTGCCCTTGGCGGCATGCAGGCCTCAGGGTAGGGTGATTCTAGCCCGGTTTGTAGTCGGAAATACAGACAGAGATGGCAAGACGAAGAAGATTGTGCGAAAAGAGAAAAAGCGGACGAAGCGGGTGTCTGACTATAGGGAGGAAAAAAGAAAAAGAGAAAGAAGATCTTCTCGTGGGACCGTCCAGTGGGGTGGATGAGTGGGGGGTTGCTGCTTGCGGAGGGCCTCTCTCGGGTAAGTCAGCGGGGGTCAGAACGGAGATGCTCCGCGATCGTGTCGGGCGGGGCTGCCCGCTCACGACTTGAACTATCACACGCCCCCACTAGCACCAGCATCCACCTTCCAGCCTTCTCGGCCTCGGACCGTTTTCTCGTCTGGACGATACGTCCCGGCTATCTACCTCCTCCGTTGCCAGCGCTTAATCCGATAAATAATGCTGTCGGCTCAAGGTTGCGCGTCACCGCGATATTACCGACGATTCCGCCGTCGCGGTCTCGCGGCGTTTCTCAGACTGGACCAACTGGAAATCCCCGAGCGAGTTCTCTCACATATAAAATTATTGACAGACGGGATAATATCATACTGTGCACCGTCTTACATATTCTCTGATTTAACGTTATAAAAGTAGATTCACAATTTCTATAAATTTCGAAACATCAAAATGTTACTTTTTTTTTTACACATAGACATTGATTTATTTATATCGAGAGCATGTTTTTTTGAAGCCACAGATTTCTTCATCTCAGGATAATCTCATATGCTGACTCATTCGATTAAATTCTTCCATGTTTATTACTTCATCGTACACACAGCGTCTTAATCGTATCAAGCTAGCGCGCTTCGTTGCACAAATTGATAGTCTCGGTCAGCTATTAAATTCGGAACTCGCATATTCTTCTCCTCGTCGTCGTAAAGACACGTATAGAATGCCGCGTAATGAAACCCGCACCCTTTCTCTATTTTACATCGGACCATCCAGAATAACGACCGTTAGCCGATTAACCGCTAACGGTCGTTTTATTCTGGTCTAGATCGCCGTCGGGCGCTTAAGAGATCTCTTTAGATGCGAGCGCGAGAGGTCGGCCGAAAGGCGCGACCAAATCACAGGCGTTAAACTGGCGTGTAATGACGTTACGTATGGAAACACGTCGATTCCGGACGGGGAAGTGAATCGAATAACGTATATGCCCACCACAAGCGATACGTTGCAATCTCGACAAGTTCGAGTCTCCGTGTATGCGTGCATGCATGTCTCGCATCGTCGGCCGAGAAAGCTGTGCAAAGCGTGGCGACGGGGGAAAAATACGGACACTTACACGGTATATCGTAAATTGGCTATCGTAATAAACGTATTATCGAGCTGCATTACGGGCGCTCGTTTCGCGCGACGTGCGGCAGACGAACCAAGCGCGCGAGACCCGTTTTGTATGCTGGCACCTGCCTACACGTGCATTATGTACATAAGGCGAACGAGGAAGGTTATCCGATTCTGTAAAAGTGCTCAGCGACGCACGGTGCGCGAATGAAAGTACACGGTAAAGAGCGCGAAGAAACCTATTTTTTTTTACTACGGAGAACGATATTTTTTGCAAAAGAAATGAAGAAAGAAATTTAAAGATATAGATATCAATGAAATAGATATCAATCAGGTTTTAGTCTAAGAATGAAAAAATAAATGTTTTAGCATTTTTCTTACTCTTTCAAAATCTTTAACTTATGATTCTTTTTCCCATATAATATTTGTCGATTTATCGACGGTTTTCTCGATATGGGAATCATTTCGGCCCTTCGTTCAAGTTCCCGTGCCCTCGAAGGAAACGGCGCCTGACCTACTGGCAGTAGCAGAGCGCTGCAACAGCTCGCAAGTGGATAACTGCCGCGCGGAAGATCGTTCAAACTCGAAGTCGACGGCCTATCTCTCGAGTACAGCCGCGATAGATCCGCACTCGGGACGTCAGGACTATCTCCGTTTCGACCTCTTCCACTTCGGTATCATTACCAGATCCGACTTGAACTCGTGTAGGAATGCTTTTCCCTCTACCGTAGACCTGGGATAATCCGTCTGTCTTTCTCTTTCTTATTTCTCTCTTCCCCAACCTTCGCCCGTTAGAGCTCCACGATGCACCTGAGTGGTGCACCTGTAGGAAAGAATTGCTCATCGATTCCGTCCGTGATCTCGAGCGATTTCTCGGGGTCGCGCACTTCATCTACGATTCCATCTTACGGACAGTATATTTGGAATACTCCGTTTTGCTATTGCGCACGCATGAGAATAGCGGTAGTGATGATTTTTTCCAATAAGTTGTTTTGCACGAACAATACGATACAAGGTCAATTCGACAAAGTCTACAACAAAATTTTACTTATTTCACAAGCGTCTTTAACATCTTGAAATTAACGATTTTATAGTGTTTCATCTCTTACCGACGTCATTAATGAGGCAATACTGTATGATAATTTCACTATTTATAAATTCAGTCTCAAAAGTAAATTATAAAGTTAATCTACAGTAAAGATCTAATAAAATGCTTGTAATTTCTATTCATATGCACGCAAGATATTCCAACAAAATAAATATATTTTAAATAATACGCATGATACAACGCGACTTAACTACTCGTCTTTCTTAGTAACGCAAGGCATAAATCAGGATGAAATGGCTAGGCAAAGAGAAAAGGTTAATTACATATTTCGACAGCGAAGAGTAAGTAAAAGATAATTATAGGAAAATTTTTCATTACGTTGATTTTGTATATTTGCCGAAGATGTGTAGGTGTCACAGTCTCAATAAATTTTCGAGAAGTAAATTACTAAAAGCGAGCAATTAAAAGCATCGAGTTATTAAATTACGTGCGTATCTTATAAAATATTATTTAAGGTTATTATTAAATATAAATTTTAAGAGAGATATTTTATAGCTTTTTATTTTAATGCAGAAAAAGTTTTTTTTTAAAGAAGATTTAATTACATTTATACGAATCTTTTTATATCGATATTTCGTTAACGTCACAAATATATTAATGAAAAATTTGTAGCGCGGCTGTCATTAATATAATAGATTTATGTAATTCTACATAGCGCATATTTATAGAGTTATGAACATAAATCTCAATCAACCGCGCCAATTCGCGAGCATTTGATCGACTCCGCCGTCGGGATCACCGTGTACGCACCTTTAACGACTTGTCAGAATCTATATTTATCGCGCTTAGAGCTTATGATTGGCGCCGCCGCCAAGTTAACAAAACTGCCGGCTTCGGTCATTAGCGTAAATCAGCGACGCAACGTTGCGAAACGCCCGCGCAAATCGGTCTGAGCGTAATTTTTCGGTTCGCGAGTCATTACGCCGCTTTGCGCGTTTGTCGTTTGCGTTCGCCGTTACACCCTTAACGAAGCTGCACGGCAGAGAATTAAGTTATTATCGTTGAGACACTGGAAAAGATGTTTGTTTTCTCGTATGATGAAATTCAAGATGAATTGCGAACGGAGATGGAGTAGCTTCGAGGAAAACATGATCTGACGATATAATGATATTTATTATTGAAAATTGATATTCTTTTTATTGAAAAAATTGTAGATTACATTTTAAACATTTATTAAAAAACCTTTTTTATAAAGATGACAGAACTTTTCCTCAATATTTTGTTTTAAATGCTGATTTAGGTGCTGAGAATTAAACTCTTTAGTGAAGTTTTAATTTCTTTTATATATTTAATTGTTTGTGATAGAGAATTCGTGACAATATCAGAAGATTATGTACTCGAGACTTGTATTTACTGTTTACTTATGTCATTCGTGTAGTTTATATTTCTGTAGCGACTCAATTTTTATGAATTTTTAATCGCTTACAATACACTGCGTATATACAATGTAACAGACCTATAGTCTGTGATCGCAACGTGACACACCGTCGTGTGTATGTATGTATGTGTATCGGGCTTATTTTGTGCAATCATCATTACTCTTACTTCTGTTCGTTGTAAGCCCTCCTGGCGTAAGTACTATGTTTTGAACGATGCAGTCCGTGGGGAAGACGACATTCCTCCCTGCACAACCGAGGACTATTATGTCTTCGATCGATCGGTGATGTAATCGGTTCCAAATGCGTCGTTTACTTGTAGCGTGCACTCGCGTGAACGTCGGATCGATCGTTACAAATGTCTTTCCAGGTGCTCCCTAGACAGATAATATTCGGAAGAGAGGTCGGCGTTTCTTCGTAAATATTTCGTCGAAAAACTTAAACGCGTAACCTATATCAAGAACTTTTATCCGACGTTCTTCTATAAATACTTGTCTCGGGCGGCTTCTCTCTTACTCGAGACTAGAGAGACGTTCTTTTTCTCGCGCACGTTAAAAGAGGGGTTAACGAGTCGCGCGATGCAATATGAAAGTGAACGCGACTCAGGAGGGAACGAAATGCACGGAATATTATATATGTACGCGTGTGATTTACGACTTCCTTCTGTATCGACCGTCTCTCGTACCTTCGGTGAGGTTCACGGGTGGCGGCGAAGGGGACGGGCGGAGGAGAGTCTGACCCCGGGCGGGCTCTCTGGTTTGCATATTCGCCACTGCACAACCCGGTGGCGGTTATACATCATGCATCCGCAGCGCGGTCCCCGGCGGGTCGCAAGTGCAACGGTGCATCCACACAGCGCATCCATCCGTGTCGTGTCGACACGCGCTGCACGTGGGTGGGTGAAGGGTACACGTGTGCGGAGAAACGGAAGGGGGTACATTGTACCCGCAGCCGATTCCGCGCGGGCTTCCTCTCTTTTTCTTTCTCTCATTCTCGTTTCGTCGTCTTCTCTCCCCGCTCAGCATCACGATTCGACGATAGCTCGGGCGAATTTGCATCCCTGGAATCCGCGACGTGGGTAGCGGCAACCCTCTATAGAAACCTCCTTTTCTTTCTTCTTCTTCTCTACTTTCTTGAATCCGTCCGTTCTATCGTAATGCTTTAGCCGCGTAGACGAGAATATGGCTTTCCGATCTCTTACGAACCGATGTCACGTACACTAAGATGTGTCAGTCGAGATGTACAGTAATTGGAGATAGTAACCCTTTTGCGAATTCCGATTCCGTGGAAATGTAACTTTGGATTAGCTAGCATGACTTCTCATAAACTCTAACACACGCAGTTGTCTTTGATTTATATCGTCGTAAAATCGATTGTAAAGGAAATATTTGAAGTCGCGTTACGTCATCTTGGTTTTATTTCCGAGAATTTTCTCGATTTAATCTCGCGGTCGATGTCGCGGGACATATTTATCGTCGACATTAGCATTATTCAGAAACGGGAGAGAAGCCACCGGCGAGGTATATCCTTCGATCTTACGCCGCGAAACGGCGGTCTCCCTTTTGCGAAACGCGCATTGATCTTCACCATCGCCGCGCTAGCTCGAACATATCAAACTATATAATGCGCGTCGAATATGGTGATATGACGATCCTCTGTAAGGCACATGTATTTTGCAGCCGACCTCCTAGCAAACTAAGAACAAGATCATCCTTATACAGATATATATTATCTCCGTAGAAATCTTTTGCTCTCAGTGATACGATTTTGTTCTCGAAAAAGTTCTCGTGTTCTTCCGCAACTTATACAACATTAAATGATGATAACATTGTGTTTTTTTATTTTACTAAAACTAATTTACATACATTTAAAAATGTTATGAACACGACTTTGCTTGGGATAAGCAAAGACTAAAACGAAACGCTTGTATTTGGGTAAGAAACCATGCGATTTCTCAGCTAACGTTTCGTACGTTATCGGCGCTGATCGCAGATGTGGTGGTGTCTTTTCTTTGCTCTGTTTCAGAAGGTCGCAGAACTAATAGACTGCCTTCTTCGTGCGCGATCACCGTACACCACGAGCCTCTTAGCGCCTCTCTCGCGACCATCTACATACGGCCACGATCTTAAGTTTCCCATAAGTGCACTCTCCCGCACCTTCGTGCGGGATCACGGACCTCTCGTTACCGGCTGTATCCTTCCTTCTTCCGTCTTATCTCGTTTCAGCGCAACGATTAGCACCATGTTTTGGTCTTTGGATATTTTTCAATATATCATAATATTATCTTTTTTTGATTCTTTAGTGCCTAAAAAAATATTTATATATTTTGTTAGAACAATTTTTGTTTACACATTACTTAGAATTTTTTATACATTTTATTTAACAAAAGTGAAAAAGTGTATCTGACTCTGAAAATGTAAAATCAGAGTACAAGAATCAATTGAAAGAATGTTTTATCTTTGGTGCTAGTAACAGCAAACACGCTGCGTCATATTTCTCGGCGTTAAAAGGGTTAATCGTTTTCTATCCCGACTATCATGCAGCTGCGGCGCTACGCGAAACGACACAGCTTGGATGCACCGACAATATCCACGTACACGGCTAATAGAAAATCGGAGTAATGACGCGCGAGTAACCTTTAGCGAGGGCGTAACGAATTTAGAATCGCGTCAGATGTTATTATTACGAGGTCTTCAGGATTATCAATGCGGTAGGGCGAGCTTGCAAGGGTGTAGACGCGCTTCCCACGAAGTCGAATCAATCACGAACGTGAATGTGCACGCTTGAAAAAGAAATAGATTGTTTGAATAATTTAATTGTTTGAATATTCGGTACAAATAAAATAATTTTTGCGTATAAATAGTTTGCTGTTTTTTTATCGTATCGTGTTCTAATTTTCAGCAAGAACAAATAAAGTGGGACTAACGAATATTACATATTTTAATTTAACAAATGACCAAATCAAGTAATATTTTGTACTATTACGGTATTTATTTAATGCGATACAAAATTGCGAAAATAATTGCATTCACGGGTCTCATGTAAGATTATACGTATTATAAGCAATTGCTTTGACCCTTCAGAGGGTTCCGATGCTGCTCGAATTAACGCGGATGCACGCAGCATGATTACGCTTTATTACGTCGAGAATTTGTGTAATCTATAAGATCGCTACTGGAGCAACACTTTCGCTGCCGTAGTTATTGAGCAATCGACGTTAATGAATCAATCAGAACATACCGGTCAAGTAGAATATTGCGTCATTAGAATCAATTGCGTAATAAATTGTAGTAAGGATTTGATACATTACGTGATCAAGTTAACTTATTGTTTCTCTATTTATTACATATTATTTTGTATTTATACATATTAAAACTTCTAACTTCCAAATTCCAAGTTCCAAATTAAGAGACACTGTATCTTTGAACGTATGTATTTATTTTGTTCACGGAAGAAGAGTTCTCAAAAAGAAATCGAAAAACCTGAATCACCCAACATTCTATAATCCAGCACGTAAATGATTGAAGGCCATAAGTGAACAAGCTCTGTGCGAGCGTCGAGAAATACGCAAGAAAGAGCGACCACCTGTTTCGGTAGGGAAAACGCATTTGCCCGACGCGCGCGCAGTTTCCCGAGGCGTCATGTTTATCCGCAAGAACCGACAGATTTACTGGTCACTCTTCGCGGCGGCCGCGAACTCTAATTTTACGCGTGCAAAAATAACGGCCGTGCTACGTCGCAAAAACATGCAGGTGCGGTTACGGCACTTGATAAGCACGCGCTGCGCGTTTTCCTAAGCGTGCGATCTGACCGCGACGTGCGGAAAAAATACGATAAGTAGAGGCGATAAATCGCCGAAGGGAACAGTCCGGTCGTTGGGCTTGTGTACCGTTTATTACCACGGAAAGTAGCAAAAATGTTATTATCTGTATCTCGAAAACGCTAACTCGAGTACGATCGGCACAGACTTAAATTGGCACACACGGATTTTTTTTTAGGTAATCCCGGTTCACTTTATCGTTTGATATGAAATGGATTTGATGTTGCTCCTGATTCCGTCCTGCCAACGGGCCATGACGCTATACTAACCTGGTGGAACGTTGTAAAATTAATTTACGCTTGTCGTGCTCAGCCAGTAGTAAAACGCAGTATCGTTTCCTTCCTCTCCATTTCTCTCCGCTCGGGTGACCGTGCCGAGCACTAAGCGTCTGAGCGGTGCTGTACGAGAGTCTTGAAATTAAATGTCGCGAAACTGGCTAGAATTTTAGTATTTATGTATTTAATGTAACATGTATTTTTTTATTTGTTATTATATTTTTGTACAAAAAATAAATGTCAAAAAATTACAAAACAAATGATTTCTTAATTAAATTTTAAACGAAAAACTTTTTAGTATAAGTTTGCGGCTTTGTAAGCGGAATTAGATTATGCTTCAGAAAGAAGGATACTTTAGTTCTAGGTGAGAATCTATGAGGCGCTTAGGCCTCGTGGGAGTCATCGCGCTATCGCGTGTGGATGAACGGTCGGTCGCGTAATAATTCGCGACGACCACCGACGAAGTTTCCACGATCGATCGTCGAAAAATTCGCAGCAGACCTTTCGAGAGGTCAATGCACTTGGCACGTAACAAATAGAAAAGTAGAACTCGAGCAAGTTTTGCATTTTATATTAATTAGGTAGGAACTCAATATTGTATCAAGCATTTGAAAATTACAAATATTTTTTCTTTAAATAATCTCGGCAGACATAAAAAACTGTTCATGTTACGCGCTTTTATTTTCTTTACTTCATAGATACGTGAAGGAAGAATAAAGTGAAGAGTATACAAAAATATTGTTTGTGCATGCAAAAAACTGTTCGTTTCCGTAAACGCCGGAGGGGCCATTGGCCTCACAATAACGAGAAAACGCAGAACGATAGATAGCAAAACGAATGATAGATACAGGGATAAGGACACTAGGAAAAGAGGGATAAATTACCAGTGATAGAATAGGACGTGTGCGGCGCGGCGAGGAGGCGAGCCGGGAAAGGATCGAACCTAAAGAAGGGTGGGAGAAACCGCGACTGCCACGCGGAGTGGTACGCGGGGAGAGGTGGAGGGAGACTCCTTTCGACCTCTGCTAGAGACCCCACGGTGAACCCCGCCCGAGGCGAGGGGTCAGTCACCTATTCCTCTCTCTCTACGCGGCCTTTTACCGCGGCACAACAGGCTAATTACGCCTGATTACGTACCCGTTTTCAGGCGTGTACGCGTACGTTCCTGGCCATGTTCTCTCTTTCTCTTTCTCTATTTATCTCTATTTCTATCTATCTATCTATCTATTTATTTCCGCAGTTTGTCGCGTCCCCGAGGAAACCTAGCCGAGCATCTAGCCTTGTGCGTTGTGTGGAATTGACACTTTTACGAAAGCGCCGTGCCACGGCTGGCCTGTCATTACGCGAACATGGCGCGTGCGTCGTTTCTCAGGCCGTAGGCGACCTGTCCTCTCTGCAGCACGCCGGTTCGAGATCGATAACAGAGAAAATGAGAGAGAGAGAGAGAGAGAGCGAGAGAAAAAGAGAGAGAGACAGACAGAGAGGGAGAGTGAGAGAGGATAAAGAGGAAAAAGAGATGGACGGAGTGTTAAATTGTTTTGTCGATGCATACTCGGTTGTGGAAGGTCGTTCTGCTGCGTTGTCGTCAATGAAATTTTTCGCAGTTCTTGCATAACTGTTTTTCATCTCAATATAGCTTGTCGGAAAAAGTATAATTTATTTTTTTACTCTTTGTTTTGTCGCATGACAAAACAAAAACGTAGTGCACGGAAAAATTCAAAACCGTTATGTTAGTGTTACGCGAAATCACTGTTTTAACGACATAATAATTCCGACGCCAACTGAACCTTGCTCCGAGCTATGACGCTAATAATTTCCCTGCTATCGTTCGCTGAACGCTGAACGCACCGCAGCTCAGCAGCAACGTTACAACGCCATTCGGCGCCGGCGGTGCGGATTTCGCAATACTCATATCAAACGCGCGTCTGTTTGATTACGACACTCGGATCGGAGGCAGCAGCTTCGAGACCCTTTTCAGATCACGGTGGTGATTTTCTCGTTCCCTCGATACAATCTAGACACTTCTCCTTTCTCTTTCTCTCTTCTCGCTTTCTCGCTTCCTCACTCCGCGCGGGCTGCATCGTGAGAAACAGAGGAGCCCCGACGCCTGACCATCGTGAGCTGCCCACCGAGCGCGATTGCACCGCACCGTAGATCACCTTTATTTGCATCTGCACGACGTACCGTTGCATCCGGAGCGGCTACCTGAGTCTCCGCCGCCTGATAATTATTGTCTACACGGAAGGCGCGGAGTGTTCACCGTCGCGGCCAAACGATGAAGACGTCGTTCCCAGCGCTAAGCTTATAGTAGCTGCTGTCCTGTTTTCGCGCGGCTACGTAAATTTCCGCGTTAATCCGCTTGATCAAAATGCTCTTCTTCTTCGTCACTTATGCGCAATGCGTGTATCAGCTGGATTTATTTCAAGGTCCTCTTCAGTCCTTTCTATACCGAGTGATATACTTTTGTCGTTGCGACACATTCTATTAAAAAAAAAAACTGTATATATATAGTCGTTTCTGTTCATTATATCAAAGACACTCATGTTTGGAGTGCAATTATAACGATGTTTTAAACAATACATTAAAGAGAGATACCACGTCAGACTGTCACGGGAATTAGAACGTTATAACGAACGTCTTAATTAAATCACAATTGTAAACGAATTTATCTGAAGATCAGTGAGAGATCCTGCTTTTTAATCCGAGTATTTTCTCCGTCGCCGCGCATTATTGCAAATGTAATTCAAATGGTGTTCCGCGTTTTTTTTTTTTTTTTATGCCGACTGTAAAGCTTACGCAATTAAGCTTCACACTCGCGTTACATAATTACAACAATGTGGTTCGCGAACGAATTGTTACGCATTATTTTGCGCGCTTGCTGGGAAATCGTGAAATTCCAGCTTCGTTCCTGGTTCTTTATGTGGCCGATAACACGCGCGTTGAAACCGCAAGGTAATAAATTTCCGTAAAGCGCAGTAAAAGCGGGGATCAAGCGTACACGAGAGAGCAGGTCCGTTCGAGACGCAACGACCCGAGAGAGTCGCGCGCGCATTTGCGCCGTCGGGGTCTACATTCGCGCTGTGTGTACGAAGAGACGTAAAGCCGCATTTTGGCACGTAACGTAATCATTACAAACCCGGCGCGTCGATTCACGAGAAGAAATGACGTTATTAATGTATTCCTGGAACTTAGATAGACCCTCATTCCCGTCGATGATTACCCGTCATTTATTCGTAATCGTTGTGGAAAGCTTTGTCAGTGGCCGATAACGTGCGTTTATTTCTGACCATCGCTTTCAGCTATTACTCTTTATACTCGTTGCGATTAAATATTGAACTAATGTCACTCTTAGCTTATCTTTTTGTCCGTATCGCAGGGATTTATGTGCTTAGATGTATCCCTATCCAATATGTATTTATAATTCGTTTATTTACATCGAGAATGATGAGAGATTCATAATTGTATATATGTACAAACATCAGTGATAACAGATTTGATAAAGTTTATACTCTGTCAACTCTTAGAATCTTGTCAAGTCAAACCTCGAATCTAAACTTAGATTCTTACGCGCAAATTTAGTTCTTTATTGCGGCGAAGTTCCGTTTATTGCCAACGCGCACAGAATGTGCGTTGTTGCACCTTATAAAGAGACGCGCGCTAAGCTTATCTGAACTCGCTGGTCGCGCTCTTTTACCCCGAATCCGGGCAGACCGGGTCCGAGGACTCGGCGAGAGAAAGAGGACCTTGACGCGCCTGGCCGATTAGCATACGCGCATTACACGGCGTGTCGTCTCCCCTCGTTCTCCTCGCGTTGTTCACCCTTCGCCAGGTAAAAAAACACCCGCGACAACGCGCATATGCTGTATATGGTCATATAATTCAATACGTGCGCCGCGGCGACTCTCCTTGCCAGACAAAACGCGAAACACGGCTGTCATCGCTAACCAGATCGTTATCCGGCGCTGCGCGATGTCCGCGACCGCGACGACGACGAA
Source organism: Pseudomyrmex cubaensis (assembly GCA_014825685.1). Classification (NCBI taxonomy): domain Eukaryota; kingdom Metazoa; phylum Arthropoda; class Insecta; order Hymenoptera; family Formicidae; genus Pseudomyrmex; species Pseudomyrmex cubaensis. Next base: position 89,941 of record QVOA01020875.1, read on the forward strand.
GACGACGAGGACGATGTTGAGCTCGGAGAATTCGCGACCGACTGAAAAACTGATATCGATCTCGCCTTTGTGCATGGCAATGTTACGCATTTGCATGCGTAATCGCGAGTCGTTTCGCAACAAATCTTCTCGAATCTACTCCGCGCTAGACTTACTTTTACTGTCTTCGCAATGCGACGTCTTTTAGATATGCACCGTGAACAATTTATTACAAATAATGAGAATCGCGGTTGAGTGGTTTTATGTATGTTCCTATGTTGGTGATCTCATTAGCGAGATTATGAAAAGTGATATTATCGTTGTGGGTGTCATAATTAATTATCCTATTTTGTTTGCGCACGATCGAATAGAGCAACAGGTATGCTACATTTTACTTCAATGATTTTATATAGATGAATTCAGTAAGTAAACGATTATTTAATAAATGATTCTAGTTGCACAGGCTAAAAAGATTCTGATAAATGATATAGTAAAGTTATAGAAAAAAACATTCTTTATCGAAGCGTAACACTTTATCTGAAATCTCGAAACAGTGTACGTTACATCTAGAGATAATTAAAGATTTTAGAAGAAAAGATTAGAAGAGAAAGAGATTTATATAAATAGAGAGCTCGTATCTATTTAATACTCGTAACTCTGTATCTCATATGATACTTTGTGATATCGCGAATGGATAATTAATAAAGAAAATCTCTAAGTTGGTAATTAAATATCATGAAGAAGAAAAGGCGAGAAAAAACTTTATGACCTTTAATTCGATTTCTTGTGTCATGACCCGGTCTTATAGGTATTTAATGTATGCATGTCGTCAAGCAGAAGTGGGATGCCGAGCTTGCGTGTGCGCGTGAATCAAGTGTTCTTTTACAGTTCGCTAGAATTACCTCGTAAAAAGTATGCCAGAAATTTTGAGAATTAATTTATGACAAATAGCAATTATATCTCAGATAATTAATTTTTGAACATTGCTCAATATATTAATTCGAAGCTATCAAAAACATCTCGTTATTATCAAACGATTTTTACGACGAAATGTCTTGCTCATATGCATACCAGCTTTACTTTTTTACAACTGTCACGCACGTCTATTGTATTCAATTCTCTTTTTCTTTTCTACGTTTATTTATAAATCACAATCGACTGACATTGCGTCATATTTATCGCGACGCAGCATCTAGGAAAGTATCGATAGAAGAAAAAAACCACGAAGGAGCAAAACCATCCGTCTTTGTATGGCGATAGCCATCGTACCTGCGACCTGATTTCAGATAGATCGATTTATTATCATTGATCGAAGGTAATAGCACTAGATGTAAACACACACCATCATCGTGTCGAAGCGTGTAACAACGGTACATGCATTTTCACGATACGCGTCACGTGCTTGATCGATGCGGGAGTTATCTACTAATATAAACTAACGATTTTAAAAATTTCACTTAGAAGTGACAATGCAATTTGTCTGGAGATTATTAGTATTTCGCCAGTTCAAGATCACTTTTGAGAATAAAGTTCTTTTCAATGTTTTAAGTAAAACCCGGATATACATTACTTTTTATTTGACAACCTATCATCATTTTTTTATCGCGATTAAATCATTATGAAATAATTGTATTGGTATATCGACATTCGATGAGTAGAGAATCGTCGACTGCAATTCAATGCATGACGTTTCACGTTTCACTGCGAATTTATCTAGGATCTGAACACGCGGTCAGATCTGCGGGCTAGCGCATCTCGCAAGCTTCGAGTAACAACCGCGCAACGATAAATATTACGGCGTGAATGCATGTTAATGAGCGCCGCGCCAGGCATAAGGCCACGTACGTACAACACATAAGCACAAAGATATGTACGAGAAATTGCTTTTGTGTGTGCGTGTACACGCGCGTTTGCGCCACACTGACGTGCTCTCTCTCCTCGCCGTTTCTAAAAGACGACGGGAAGATTCACCTTGCGCTGCGGTGTCGATTTCTCTCTTCTGCTAATCGCTACTTTTTCGGTCCCACTGTTAATGCTTTCGCAAGTTTTCTCGACAATGTCGCGGTTTTTGTTACATGATATTTTTGTGGAATTATTAGAACTGAGAAGTGTGTGATCACAGGAAATAATGATTACGATTATAATTATAATGATCATGACGGTTCTTATCATCAAAAAATCGTAGCAATAAAGTTCTTATTGTTATCAATATTATTACCATATTTCGTCCATCTCCGCTGAGGAGGAGATTACCAATCGCCGACTCATTTCCAGTCAACAATCTCCGACAATAATCGACGTTGCGTGTAATCGGGTTCCAATCGCAAAGTTTCCGTGAGACTTTTCGTATAAAGAAGAATTGCTCGTCGAGCCGACAATTGTGAAAATCTTCGAATTGCAAGCGTAAAAGCGCGTTGTTCACGCGCGAAAGCACGAGTAAGAAGAGCGCGAAAAGATCCGAAAAGAAAAGGAGGAGGAGAAAGAGGTGGAAAAGGAGAATCTCGCGCGCCGCAATCGCCGGGCGTGTAATAGAACAGAAACGTAATTACGGGGTTCGCGATGCGGCGGCGTCTCGCGGTAGTCGCATCATTACACACCGCCGTCGTGCCGCAATTGTTCCGGCTACCTAGCGCGTGCTCGAGTCGCTAAATAATATTAGGAACGGTGTGCAGAGAGAGAAAGAGAGAAGAGAGACGAAGGCGCGAGAGAAGACATCCACCTGGTGAGCGCATCACGTCGCTGTATATCCGAGAATGACACAGCGCGACGAGCGAGTGACGTCCGCAGTTGCTCTCGTGCAATTAACGCCGCGAGCGAGGGCACTGTGTTGGGCGCAGTCTCTTTTATTACAGCTCAGCCTCTTCTTCTTCTTCGCAAATCAATTCCCTAGATGTCTCTTCTCACGTTTTGTCTTGAAACGCGACGAGATATAAAAGCAGGATGTACAATGTGAAATATGATATTACTCGCTCGAATATAGTTGGAGCGTGAAAGTAAATGAAGCATCTTAGCAAAATGAAGTAATTAATAGAATAGCGGTACTACTTATGCGTTTTATTGTTATTAGAGAGAAAGAAGAGATTTTCTTCAGAAGAAAAGAAGAGATTTTTTCAGACTTATTATATTTTTTTATAATTGAGAGATATTTACAATTTATATATTTTACTACTATCTTAATCAGTATACTTTAATTATTTCGTAGACTGGACAAACTAACAGGATTGCTATCTTTCCTGAAATTTGATCTTCAAATATGTCACCAAAGATTTATTGTGTGACCGTGGTTTTCCTGACACTGCCAAGGGCATTATCCCACTGAGGTTATCTAAGTAATTGCATTCGCGCCCACTGCATAAGTTCGTTACACACCTACCTACATCTCTGCGTGCGTATACTACCGTGGATAATTAACTGTGACGGAGGCCGTCGAAGGTCGACTGTGCGGGAAAACTCGAAGAATCGAATCTGTATTGAATAGGAAAATAATCGATAGTGTTTGTTAAGCTGATGCAAGGAACTGACAGAAGGCGCATGTGCACACATGCAACATTTCATTCTTGATTTTCTGTGTTTTGCATTTTGGGACATAGCATCGACTGCATCGACGAATAAATGATCTTGTAGTTGCGCAAGTCTAACATTTTCCTTGCAGTAGTCTAATTTGTGTGTGAAAGTTGTAGCCAAATTTGACTCTCTCGTTAGTCGCAATATATACCTCCCGATACAGGTGATCGACATATTCTCGACATATCGGTTGTTGCCTTAGAAAGACTACGCGGCACAGAACTTGCATAATAGACCGCTGAAAAACGATCTCTAGCACGCAAGCAAATCAATTGATTTGAATCGGAATTATTATGCACGTTCTATATTTGTATCTGCGTACGTTGAACGAGGTTTCCTTTTAAATTTCATGAAATAATCGTCATATGTTAACAAACTAGACGTTAGTAAATACGTGTGGTGTAACGGTTTGTAAAATTTGAAATCTATTTTTTTACAGTGATTTATATTCAATTTTTATTAGAATTTATTGTGTGTGCTGTATTATCAAATATATTTAAAAAATTGTCATTGTTATAAAATAGTTTTTTTATTTTCTCTTTCTTTGTTTGAGATAATGTTTGAAATAATTTTGTAGCTGTATTGAAGTAACGGAAGATAGCTTATCGACGCTAGATCGATCAATTATTAACGATTTCTACCTGGTATCGATCAAGAACAATAGACACGGCGTTGCGCGACACGTCACGTATATATACCACGAAGGAATCGAAGATCGTCTTGTTCATCGCGTCGATTCGGTGCATTATTGCATCGCGCTGCACCTGACACTCGCTCGCGATCGTATCGCGCCGTTGTCGTTTCGCTAGCGTTGCGAAATTTTCTCAGCGAAGCGACTTTGTGGAACGGATGGGTACATCGAGCGGCGAAACGAGAGAGAGGTGTGTTTCATAGCGCGGCTCGCGTAGTTGCGAAAGGATTTATGCCGTCAAAGTGTTTGCACCATTAAACCTGAACATGAATTGCATTATTATAATATAATTTGTCAAACATGCAACGATCTGTGGAATATATTAATTTCGGAAGAGGAAAATAGTTTAATAGATAAAGTATATATTTTATTAAATGCTTTTAGATTTCTTGACAGAAAAGGTTCAACATCCAAGCGTTAACAATGTTGTGTGTGTCTATTGAGAATATAATAAGTTACAATGGAACCATGCTTTGCGATATCGATGGAATGTTAGAGATAAAGTGGCATTGTTTCGATAAATTTATCTAATCACAGAGAAAACAAGGAATGCTCGAAGAGAGCTTCACCCTCGATCGAACGAGACAGTAGATAGATTTTCGATGTGGGGCGCATGGCGATACGTACCAAATATAAAGCAGGATTTAATTAAGCGTGGTAACAGTCCGTGAATAATTAAGCGATTATCTTAATTGCTTAATTGATTCTTAATTATGTGAGTGCCGTTGCTTTGGACATTTGATACGTGATATCTGTCCGGAGATACTTTAATATTGCCCGTGACGGTAACAAAGATTATGGCGATCGATATGAAACATGAGAACAGGCATTAGCATTTCAAGGCGATTGGACGGCAAACGCTTAACATTTTGCGGTATCGGACGGAAATAAATATGCCAATCGCCACGTAAATCATTTGTTATGGCAAATACTTTACGTGCATATCGATGATTATCGAATTCTACGCGAGATACCCGCCGAGATTTGAGTTCGACAGGCTTTCAAGATACTTTTTGAAAAATTCTTTAATCGCGATTATAAATTATCCGACGCGAGAAATACTATATTTATTAAAACTTTCCTGCGTTAGAACAAGATTAATAAGATGCAATTGGATTTTGTAATTTTCAATGCCGAGATAAGACTTATTATTCAGCGCAAGAGTTATGGCTGCGAGCTGTTCTTGATTCGTGCGCGTTACTTTCGAGGCACCTTTTGCTTCGCAATTTGTGAACCTTGCTCTCCCGCAGGGCGCTTTCTTGATGCGCTAGGCTCGACGATTCTTTCTCAGCCGCGCAAGATAACAGACCCGCACAGACGCGGATTCATTTTCTACGTTTGATATGTTGTCGAATATGTTGTAACTAATATATGTGTCACAAACATCCCGTTAGTTAAGTAGAATTTATTATCAAGTCCGTACTTTCTCGACAATAGCCAACATTTCCGCCTTTGCGATTTTTGGGCGCGCAGAAATTGTAATTATACAGAAATCAGCTAATGTGTATGTACCCCAAAAAAGGGAGAGAAAATTACTCGGCAAAATCTGATAATACCACATTGACGCTTAAGGTTTTTTTCGGATGTTAGACGAAATTATACACGTGACGCAAAGCAATGATTACACATCGCGCATATGTACGTATTACACATATATTCTTTACCTCGAAGCGTGGATAGCGGTGCTATATAACTCCGAGCGAAGGTGCAGCAATCGAAGCGAGACCGGCTCTATTGTCGAACGTTTTAGAGCGATCATCATGAACTTACGTAATGGCGATCGGCATTGTTGACGGCAAGGCGCAATAACTTACGACAGGCTTTTGAGTGCACGAAGCTCGCGCGCTTTCAACGCCGCTTCGGTTTAATTATGTGTCTTTCTCGACGGTAACACGGAGAACTCGACACGTTTTCCGACTCGCCGATGCAATCATATCGAACACATTTCTCGATGAGATCGATTCAGTGAAACATCGGTATTCTGTTTCGTCGAGGAGAATTATAGCACTGACGATTACAGGCGAGATCCATAAAATCGTTTTCATCGCGGCCTCGGCTACCGTCTGTCGATCGTTGCTGGTAGGATTAAGAAGTTAATCAAGATTATGTTTCCGATACATATTTCTTTAGTCGACGTTAGTTTTTACCAGCATAAATGCAGTACTTAAGGTGATTTAACAATGTCTCACTGTAAACTATTCTCTCGATTTTTTTAGAAATGGAAAATAATTTTTTAGTAGTTTTAAACTTCTGATCTTTTATAATTAGTATTTTTTTTGTTTTCTCGTTAAAAACTTACATAAAAGAGTTTACGTGTCAAGAATTTTTACAGTGTTAATTTGCGAGACTTTGTTCAGCTCTTATGTTCTTTGCGCCTTTACGGATCCAAACAGTTTCCCGCTCTGCGAGTGCAGTATTTCGTGAAACACGATCGCGCTTTTTCGTGAGCGGCGGCATGTATCTTCCTAAAAAGGCAAATGTGGTCAGTGTACGCGAAACTAGCAAGCAACAAGAGGATGGGAAGACAAAACGGGTTAACGAACCTCCGGCTTCGGAGTAGGTGGCGTGCGTTCCTCTTTCTCGCCGCTCGTACCTCGTGCCCGTGAAATTCTGCATTTTTTCGCCGTCTCGCGAATCGGTAATTGTTTCTGTGCAGCCGACCGCTACAATAGCGCTCGCTTGCACTTAATTAGGATGGGGGTGCTCACGCGGGCGCGAGCAGGAGGGGTCAATAAATCACGGCGCGTAACCTTTTCTGCATGCGCGAGTCCGCGCGCAATTAGCTCTGCTAATTAAGGACTGCCTGCCGATACTTTGTCGAGTTAATTCGAATGCCGACGCTGCCGCTTTCGCGAGTGTGCGCGGAAATCGCGCGGCGGGGCGCTCCCTATTGTTTCAATCAAACTCGAAGCTAAAATTATTTAATTACACCGACTGGATTACGCGGTCGCGCGCTGCGGAGCTGTGTAATAGACTCCAGAAAATAACATTTTTCCTTGATTTATAGACGGCTTTATTGTGCGGCAAGCGCGGGACCACCCTCTTGAATAGACACTTACACACTTACACACAATTGCACGAATACTTTCACATTGATATTTTACGTATCGATGTTGTGATACGAGATATAATATCTTACTACTTTTTAATTTTGTTTAGTCTGTTAAATTATAATCGTAAATTCGACAGTCGCGAATCCAAGAGCGATCGTCGTAAAGTCTTCTCACGCACGAGAGACACGAAGAATGGCCTCGTATGACAAATTTTATTTCTTGAGCACGTTCTAACCATTCGGAACTATACGGGGTGCGTTTAGAGCAGCGTACTAAGTCTTGATGCACTTGATCGATGGCGCGCGTTCCTCGGCGCGTAATTATCGTCCGCTTTAAAATATGCGCTTTGTTGACGCACATTAGATCGCACTTAAAGGAACATCAGCGCAGAGAGAAAGTTTAGATGAGTTAAGGACCGGGGCTCCGAACGACCGGCCGTAATGTGAGTCGTTTACTAATGTCGTTAGAAGCTGCGCTGCTAGGAAATTGTCTATCGAAGTAATTAATTGACGTGTGTTTATCGCAATATTATACGTTTATTTCTTTTCTCAATCTGAATTTAGAGACATTTACAATTTTATTAAAAATACTTTTTTGCAAACTATTTTCTTGTCAGAAATTTACGTAACTAAGACTGAATATCTTTCTCTTTCTCTTTCGACAATATTTACGAGAGAAACTGGTTCAAGCCGCGCAGGATCAATCGAGACCTGTTACTCCGCACGTCGTCGGATTAATACCATATAACCACGTCGAAAGGAACCCGTCATCCGTCACATCGAGATCGTCGGCGGGTCGGCAGTATTCCGCCATTAGATAATAACCGTTGTCCCAGAAGAGTCTAGTTAGTCGTATCGCGGTGTAACATCGATCACGCCCCTCGTAAGTCCGGGTACGATCACAGCATAATTCAAAGCCCCCGCGAACGTTTAATCATCGGGAATCACGACCTGGCCGATCCCACCCTCGACCTTCTTCTTCCTTCTCTTTTCTCTCTCCCGGGCTTCCTCGTGTTCGCGTTTGCTACGCGCTCCCCATTGCTTTAGCGCGAGTTGCTGCGATTATACCGACCGCGAAAGGGGAGGAGTATCTTCTCCTTCTAATGTATTCTAATGGTATGCCGCCCCGACAATAAGATACAACTCATCCGGCATCCACCTACACCTATGGCATCTTCTCTTCCATAGAGGCCCGTGCCACAATGCTATCTCGTCGCGAATTTTCTCTCTCTTTCTTTTCCTTTATACACTTCCATTTCTCTCTTACGACTCTTCCGCGACTCTTACAACGCCGCGCTCTCGTGAACGTGATAGAGTTCGTCGCGGCGCATCAGCGTCGCTTTCGAGAGGCGCGTTAACATGGAGTTCGCGGGGCTCAACAGTACGAAGGTCGTCAACGAGGTCGTGCTCTGAGCGGATTCTTCATGTAGCGGGATAAGTTCCGCAAATCCATGCCTGTAGGCGAGACATCGCGATAACGACCGATCTGAAGAACAGAAATCTTGTTCACAGGATATGTTGAAATACATAACGCTATATTCAGTTAGAGAAAAAGTATATTAAAGAATTTTAATAATTATTAAAATATTTTTACGATTGACATAAAGTAAAACAATTATTAATATTTTTCAAAATTGTAAACAACACTACAGAAAATATATGATCAATGAAATTCAATTGGGTGAAGGTACGAAGGTGCGAAACAAGCTCGCGGCTCCACTTACGCTAAGTAGTATGAATATATCGTCAAATATCGAACGTTCTTACATCACCGCGACTACGGAATTACTTAACTTGCCAAGATTTATGACTCGCGATCGACGTGTGCAACGAAGGAGGAAGAGAGTTAAGAGAGAGAAAGAAAAGAGCGCAGGAAAAAAAAGATCGAAGCAGGTATGCTTCTGCGTTTCGCAAACGTCTCGAACGCCCAACCTTTGAAAGTGACTGGATATGCACGTGCTGCTCTTCTTCCTAGTCCCTACCTACCTACCTACCTACCTACCTATCTACGTACGTAAATTAAATGCACCCGCGGCAGATAAAACGATACGTGCATCCTTGCGAAACGACAAGCTGTCTAGCGGGGAAGAAAGTGGGAGACTGTCTACGCGGACAAGTAGTAGGAGTAGAAATACATCGCGCGCTAGAATGCATCTTGGTGACAGACGAAGAGGAGAATTGTTCGAAGCGAGACTGCATATAAAAGTGACGACGATGAGAAGGGGTCAAAGTTTAACATGGAATAGAAGAAGAAATATAAATCCGTGACCTTGTTGCATTCCGCGAAGAATATTAATTATTAGATATTCTTACTAAATATAGAAAAGAGAGACTGAGTGCTTTTATATACAGATATATTCTAGGTTTAAAATACAAAGATATATATAAATGCATATCATTTTAATTTATTCACTGATTATATTGCTATTCGTTCGTCAAAGTAACTGTGTTTCCAAATGTGTTGTATATACAAATGGTACTGTTGAAACAAGTTCCTTGCTGCCTTGTTGTCCCGTCGAAATAATTCGCAGCAAGTCAGTTAGCGGCGATGTTGTCCGACAAAGCGTCTCTCGTTCCGTGTCTACGAATGAACGTTTAATCATCGTGCTTCGTCATCAGCTCCACAATACATGTGGCCTGTAATCGTAAATGTCGTGAATAGTACCGCGTAACACGGATTCGAATCCAAATGACGCGCAGCGGGTGGGAATCGTTCTTCATTCGGTCGTACGTTTTCTCTCAGACACAACTATGAGTTTCTTCGTACTCTCTCTCTCTCTCAAAGTAGTTTTTCGCTTTCATGATGACGAGATACGCGTCGTCGTTCCGACCTTGCAAACCCACAACAGCGCTATTCACGCGTCATTATTTCGAGCGCGATCGTTTCGAACGCGCGACCTCTCAACGGAGGAAAAAGATGTTTTCATCGTGCAACGCTTCGGGGCCACGATAAAACGGTTTATTGTGCCGCAAGTTGAACTCTGAACTTATGCCTGATATACGCATCCTCCCATCTTTGTAACGGTGCGTCTACAGAACGCTTGATAACGTACTGAAAATCCTATGATCGTTGTAGGATTATATGTCTGTAGAATCATTCGTTCACTCCGAAGCTATTGCGCGAGACGGTTACATTATGGGTTTCTTCGTCTTTCCTCTTGCCTGTCCCTTATTGTTTTTTTTTTCTTTTTTTCTTTTTTTTTTTTTTTTATTTTTATTCACTATGAATTATATTTCCTTCGAGGCGCAGCCGCATGCAGGACCGCAATGCGGGCGCAAAGATTGGATATATCTATAAAGAGTGAGTCGCGCGCGCTGTGCGGAGGGAGAAGTGTTGTACCTCTTTCCTTGAACACGCGGAAAGAAAAATTTTACCTGCAATCCGGTAGTACCCGCATTGCGGTAAATCGTTGTGATAGTCATCCAGCTCGACGCTATAGTTTTTCCATTGTAAAATAAATTTATATTTATAACGTAATGTATAAGTAATATGCAGGCTCGATAAAATTTGGATTCTATGAAATTAATAACTTTGTTGTCTTTGAAAAATGCATAAGACACGAAACTATACACATTTAAAACATATCGTAAAATGATTTTTCACAATTGTAATGAAATTCTTGCGCCGCTACTACATCGGATACTACATCGAATAATTCGACGTATCTGAGAAACAAATACTTTTTTTGTCAAACATCTTGTTTCTTTCGTGTGATTTATTCCGTGAGCTACGCCGTCTCGACGAGAAACACGACACAGTGTTTCTTCTCGGCAAAGACTGAGTTCGCCGTGAAAGAAACCGAAATAAATTACGCATCTACCGCTTTTCCCGCCTCGTCTGCTACAGGCGAACCTGTATCGCGCGTCCCCGTGTATCTCCTCTTCTCTCTTCCATGACCTATACTATGGTAATTCGGCCCATACGACCTCCTGGCTGACCTTTGATAATAACGCCGCCGACGCCGCCGAGTGAAAAGGCGGTATGTCGCGGAGGTGGTGCCGCGGGAGTGGCAACGCGGCCAGGTGAGTCTCTCAGGTGAGGCACACAGGTGAACCAGGAACTCTACCTGCCTCCTCCGCTTCGCGCGAGATGTGTGGCCTCCTCCCGCGCGCGCGTCTCTCAACGATCGGAGAATTCCGTTGACTTCTTGCACAGTTGTAAGCTGTTAAAATCTGCATCTACGCTCTCATCTTGTAAATAGTTATTGGCAGATGAAAAATCTAAAAGCGATTTAAATGTTGATTTTATTGATTCTAACATGAATATACTGCGTGGTATACGCTACGAAGTAAACGTAAATTAAAATCTAACTTCTTTAAAACTGTTACATATAAATGATAAAAGATTCAATTCACAGAATATATTTTTCCTTTACCAGAATATATTTTTCCTTTGTGCTTTCTTTCTGTTAGATTTTTTGTTGTACAAACGTCCTCGGGTCAAAATACCGGCTAGTTGGCACGCGTTCGATCCGCTTGGTTGCAAAACAGCCGGGAAGACTTGTTCCAATCCACCTCGACGACCCTTTGTCGATACGGTCGTTCGACGAATCGATTGCTGCGAGTATCCAGTATACATGGCCTATCCGGAATGAGCAAATTGCACGGGAATACTTATTCTTGCGTACCCTGGGGCACATTTTTGGAACTTGGATATGATCATCCTTCGAAGAGATTTTCTCTCAGAATTTCGCACATATTTTATTATACAGCATAGTGCAAGATGCATTACAGCGCGTTATATAAAGTATTTTACGCTATAATGTTATATATGTATATGTAAATTTCTTAATATATTATCTGTACACACATCCAGTATTTTTACAAATATCTATTAAACCTTTTTGTATTTAAAAAATTGTTTATCAGTTTTTCGCGAGATTTATATTTTTGTGTTAAAACATTCTGTGGACATAGTTCTTTTCTTCTGTAAAATCGCATTAATTATTTTACACGAGTTTTTGGCACTTTATATGTATGTATATTAGTTTGGCATAGCATTTTTTTCCGGCGAACGCGGTGAGTGGAATCGACGAGTTGCTTCGATGTTATTCGCTGCCGTGAAAGAGGCGGCCGCGCAGTAAGCGGAGAAAAGATCTTTCCGGGACTCGTGCGCCGCGCGACACGGGGGTCTCTCTCTCTCTTTCCCTCTCGCGTATATGTACGATCTGGCACACTTCGTGCCACACTCGGGGCACACGTACGCCGTAGCATCGCGCACGAGCTCGAAATTTACGGCACGCGAGCACGCCGCTGGCACGGATGCACGGCTGAGGCCATGCCATGCCGAGCCGAAGCCGCTCCTCTCCTACATCGTCGTTGCTCGCACATCTTCTGTATTGCGCAACCACCCGTCTCTGCTATCGCGGCAAAAGAGAGATCGGGGTACTGACGGTATCGGCATAAAAGAGGACGAGACAACGTCGACGAGTATACGTGGACGGGGTGGGAGGAAATGATATGTACCACAGCTGCACCCAGTTCATTCCAACTGCCGAGCGTAATAAGTGGTCGCCACCTCGCATATATAGCTCTTTGTTAATTATTTTTAGACTAGGCGCTGCGTTTCTCGAACCTCGTAAATACAAAATCGATTGTTTTACGATAAAAATACAGCTGGACGGTTCAGGGAAATCTTTCGGCAGTTGCAAATAACTTCGAGCACTGGTTTAAATGGTGAATATTTACAAAGATCCAAAGTTTATTCGTCTATATTAGTTCTTAATTCTCTTCGTCACGATGTTACAAGACACCCCTAAGAGATCCGTCGATTTTTGCATTCCTCAACTGAGATAACTTTCACCGGAATACGTGCTTGCGGTGGTGAGCGTTAAAATGCACAGCAAATCCTACACTCGTCGTCCCACCCCGTGCTCACCGCGTGCGCACGTTCGCTCGCTTGCTCGTTCGCTCGTGAGCTCGCCGCGTGTGGGTGCATCACTATAACAGCGGCGGCGCGGGACGAAGATCGCGTAGCTCGTGCGCGAGACGTTATTCCATAATTGGCCCTCATCTCCGAAGAGCACAATCCGATCGTTACCTATTCGTTATCCGCGATCTCGCGTGTACCTATCCGTAGTTGGCAGCGTGCCCTCCCGACGAGACACGCGCTCCGGTGACATCCCCTGTATAACGAAGTGAATCAGCCTCGGATGAGCGAGGAAGAGGACCTTCGCCAAATGTCGAATCTAACCAAGAAACTGAAAGAGAGAGAAGAGAAGAAGAAGACAGGAGAGAGAGTTGAACAGAAAAGCAGCGGGATACCAAGCGAGAGATGAAAAAGGGAATAAGCGGTTCGGAGAGACGATGGGAGAGGCCGACTCCCGCGTTCGGTGCTTTGTATGCAGAATCTTAGTATTCCTCGTGCGTCAAATGTTAAACTTCATGCTACTATCGTGCACGTCTTCCGAGCGTGCCGTCCTTCCCCGTCGTCGTCCGATTTTTCTCTCCTCGCGTGCCGACCAATATTATGGAAATATCGAAGGCAGAACGGCGTAACGATCGACAAGATACGTATTTGTATCGAGAGTTACGCACCGTGAATTTAAACTATTCACGCCGGTGTGCGCTCGACGATGATGTATGTTCTCGACATTTGATACGCCTGTCGTGAAGCGGATTCAATGGTATAAAATATCGCATTTCTGTTAAATAGGAAACGGAACATGATATGAACATAAAATGTATATTTGTTGCAGTAATATAATATCATATATCTATCTGACAGAACTCTGCTTTTGGTTTCTGCAGAAACGCGATAAAATTGTTTGTTTAATAATATATATATATTGTATTTATAATAATAATACATTTTAAGAGAACATAAAATTAATTCAGAGTTATAAAAATTGCAATTATTCTATTTTTTAAATAAAATATTAGATACATAATGTAAGTAAAAAATTTTTACTTCAATCAAAAGTTATAAATCGTGTCAAAGTAAAATGGAACACGATTAAAGCTCTCGTGCTTATTCATAAGATTTAAGCATTCTTTTCTAACACGAACTACAGCCAGTCAATTTTGACGTTTATTTAGAACTTCGTAACTACATATATAGCTTTAATTGCGGTGAACCTGCGTGATACATTATCTTGTAGCAGTATCGAATAATATTATCGATAAGTATATAATTGATCAATGTTGTGAAATTGTAATTATCGAAATCGTTAGCGAAATCCGCTCTGATACGATGCGATTTATTGTTCGATCTTGGTATCTCGGTTGTCCATCGGAACCGTCGGACTTGTATTCGTTCAGCGCTAAGTTTGCGGCAAGTAGCAATGCAACGGCAGGCCCTTAAGATACACGAATAAGTAGCAGTAACCGAAGAGCGCGCGGTCCGCGAGCATTTATCATCGAGAGACAGGACAGTGGGGAAATCGCTGCAATCGCAAAACGTAAAAAGTGCACCGTGCCTAGGGGTTGCGCGTAGCACACGCGCTATTTGTCACCCCGCGCTCCCTTATCTGCAGCCCGTATCTCTGTTATCGTCGGTGGCCGCGGCACATACAGCCGAGCGGGAGCCACCTTCAACTGCTTCGATGTCGGTCCCGCGATCTTATCGCCGTCCCTCTCCGCTCGCTCACCCTCCTTCTGTTTCATATAACCGCGACTTATCCCTTCTCGGAATAAATTCAATGCTCAATAGTTATCGCGCCGACAAAGTAACGCCGTGCCGCGCCGCCTCGCATTTAGCGTCGACACGCCTCCCATCGCGACGCCGGCTTCTCTCTCATTCGGAATCAGGAATGAGATTTTAGTTGTTCTGTTGCGAGTTTCTTTGTAATCCTAGTAGGTTCAATTTTTAAGACAGTATTTGTTTGTACATTTTTTTCTAGCAACTTTATTAAATAAATCGATCTTCGTAAATTAAAAGTGAGGAGAGACTGCTATTTTGAATAATGCTGTTTATAGTAGAGTTAATTCAGATGCAACTTTTCGATGCTCAGTTTGCTTTGCAGACGAGCGCGCGCTTTTGTATTCCACTTTCTGTGATATACAGAAAAGGAATAATAGGAAAGGGCGGGAAAATGAGCGAAGCGGTATTTTGTCTCGACTTTCTTTCCTCGGTCTTTCTCTTTTTTTCTCTCTGTCTTTCTCTCTCTCAATCATTGTTTCGCGTACATAATACCGTTTTATCTTTTTACATTAGCACAACCCGCGAGCAATGCACCGCGTGACACGCAAGACGAATGGTCTCGCGTGTATATTTGCGTTTACTTCGGCAAGAATAAATGTTCCATGCGCATGTTTTCTCGCTTTTTGTTTCTTCGGAAAATGATCTCTGACCTTCGCCGCTGTTTTTCACACGGAAAATGCGCGCACGCGTGAGGAAATCAACCAGTCAAATGTGCCAGACGGAAATTAATTAATATCGCGGATGCCTGCCGGCAGACGCGGGAGATTGATTCGACGCACTTGAATAGTTGCCGGGGAGAAGAAACACCATGCTGATTGTTAACTGCCTGTTACTTCAAACATGGCTGTGTCATGGCACTGCAGACGAATATGTGTCAAGGTGTGCTCGTGATGAATCATTCCGCGTCTCATTTTCAACCGTGATGTATCTATGTTCAATTAACGGCAAGATAACACAATTATATACAATATCTTGTAACGTAAAGAGAGAGAAAATTCGATTATTGGCTTTGTTAAAGTTATTTCAACGAATACATCGCAGAGAAAAATTATTTCTTTTGAAGAATAATAATACGTAATAGATAATATCAAGTCACGTACGTATATATAAACTCAAAGTATATTGAATAGCAGACGAATATACATCCAAATCCCAACTCGCTCGAAAACTCGCGAGAAACCCTTGTGTGCCCGTGGGCGCTCGCCATAGATGGCGATATGCACGTATAAAATTTCGTACTGGTACCCCGCGGGACGCCAATTATACATGTACGCGGCTGCCATTTCGCAACGGCGGCAATGAAGCTCTAATGACGATCGCTGTCAACTGTCGCGTCCTTTGGTAAGACCGTAAAGTCTGCAAGATCTTGGATCCTGAGGCGGGCGTGTACGCACACCCGGTTATTTTCTCAAAGCGCGCACATATAAGGTGCGCCGTAACGTAGTTCCGTAATCGGCACCAGAAATTACGCGACAGTGAAGGACCACGCGCCTTGCGAATGCAAAGACAAGTATTCTGCACGCGCGCTTGAATACATTACGCGGAATTGGAATAAAAACCGGTCTGACCGGCAAAATACTCTGCAAAGGTGAGATACTGCATCGCGAATACAAACCGGTGGCGCGGCACGCGGCTGACATGCGACGAAGACTAACTACTGACAGATATGTACTGAAACTAGGAAATGTGCTTTACAATTTCGCAATTATAATAGAGCATTAGCATACACGAGATATTTTGATTGCCATCTCAACGTTTTACTGTTTTATTTAAGGTTGCTTTCGATTTCATTATCTTCTTATTCCATTCTTTTAACTTTAAGAGTTGTCTTGACGTTGATTGATTTTTTTTGTCTTCCCTCTGTCAATCTTAACTTGTTTATTTTAAATATATTAGTTTTTATTTTTGTATATTTTTCTCAATTTTTTGCAGCTCTTCATTCTGATGTGTTTTGCAACGGCACCATTGATTTTATTTGATCCATCGATCGTTCCTGCGAGATTATCATTGCGGAATCTTCTAGTGTAAAGTTTCCCACACAAGATCGATGTACATGAGAAACCTATCGCTTGTTTTGTATTTTATTTAAGCTGACCATCGATCAGTGATTTCTGGAAGACCTTCTAGAACCACAAGGACCACGGGAGACGATAACGGTAGATATAGCTTACGGTGAAAGGTCGTCGAGAGATCCACGGCTTTACGTCAATTACATTGATATAGTGTCCTCTGCACTTGCCGTTCCTATCGATACACCTGTGCTGCTCCTCTCCCTTTTATGAGATTTTTTCGTATTGATAGTATCAGTTGTGACGGTTAACTATTTCTTTATGTACATAAAAATTACGATTCGAATAATTCCTTTTCCGCAATGTGTTTGCGAAAAACGCACAAAATACATGAATGAAAAATGCGTCAACAACATATAGCAATAGTTTGGTATTTTTTACAAAAAGAGCAATATAATTATTGTGCTTCAAAGTGACTACCTAAAAGTGAAACTGCTGTATAAAAAATTTTCCTCGTATGTCATACACGTTCGAAAAAAGTTTCAATCTCGCGCGTGTGCGGGATGAGGCGTGCACGCACGCACTCACGCACGCACGGCGGCGCGTAATCGGGTTCGCAGACATTAACCACGGTGCACTCGGCAAGAAGCGAGGTTGACGCTGCATGGCGCCCCATGCATCATATTCTTGCGTCGATAACTCGGCGCGGTGTTTGCTCTGGATGCCACGCAAGAAGAGCATCTCACGCTACCGGTCGACAGGCCGCGACGCAAGAAAGCTTGATTAATAACGGAATAATAATACGTTTCTCTCCCGCGACACAATGTCGTAAATATGCAGTGGAAGGCCAGTCTTCTTGCATGCCGGCGGTCTTCTCTTCTTCCTCGTCCGGCTTTATTACAATACACGTGTAATATTAGTCGATCGGCTTCTTCTTAGCATGCAAGAAGGCATCGCTCTTGTAACACGATGAATTTAATTATTATATTTGCTCCGTACGTCGACAGAATATTTCAACACATACAATTGAATAGTTTTAAAACTAAATTATATTTATTTAAATAGTTACTTTAAAATAAAAACCTTAGTTTTATATAATATTTGAAATATAATACTTGAAATGTATTTAAGCATGAGAGTTGCATTATATGTATTTCCAGGATCTTTTTTAATAATTATAAAATTGATTATAATGCTATTATAATGTGTTTTAATTGAATAACTGCGGCATTCGCGGCTCTCTCTAAATACGACGATACACGCGTGCCAATGCGCGCAAAGGTCGTACGAGGCATGATTTATCGCCGCCCTTTCGTCTCTTCACGCTCGCGATCCTCCGTAAACATGCCGATTAAGCATGCTCGTTAAAGGTGACGAACGCGTCACGCGTTCGATCGACGATTTCACGCCAATGATTTCACGCGTACCTCATTAGCGATGTAATTAATTCGAAACACGAAACACTTTGGGCTTCGTGAATTCACAATATCTCGAGCGTAAAATGCGGTTTTTCATGGAGCTTCTCTTAATTAACAGATCAACTCAACCTGTCATTGTCTTCCACAAATGAGCACAAACCACACGTGAATATACACAGATCATCATTATTGAAATTGTTAATATTAGAATAAAGTCGATATTCTAATTGTCAGCTACTTTTACAATAGCGTGACATGAAAAATAACGGAACAGAGTTTTCTGCGGTATATTACTGTGGTTTCCACGTTTTCAATTGTCTCAAATTTTCTTTACTCGCACTAACCAATTTCTATAACGGCAATTCTTTCCCGTGGGGCGCAACCCTTCGCGCCGCTGCCGGTTGAAGAATTATATGCATCGCGTGAGCCGAGACCGCTCCCCGCTCGACTTCTTGCTCGGTAGCCTCCTCGGGTTCTTCCATAAGTCATCCTAGGTGTTTCTTCGGTAATGACCTGCTCGTCCCATAGCTTCTACCATTCTCTCTCCGGCCTAGTCGCGGCTTCTCGTTTTACTCATCACGAGACGGCTACCCCGTTAGCACGCCGAGACCGCACCGTCGCGAATCGGGATCTCGCCGGCGGTCAACGGGTCCCTTGCATCGTCCACGGGTCGTTGTGTCCTTTGCTTCTCTGTGTCGACGGTGTGCGGCGTAATTATCGCCGCGAGCAGTTCTTTGCACAGTGCAGTCGTTGCTTCGATGTGAGAAACGTTTCTCTGGGCGGTGCCTTTATACATGGCGATGACAGAACGACTGTCGCTATATCATCACGCGCAGTTGAACGTTATCTGCGAGCAAATTATTAGTTTGCTAGAAAATCCGTGAGAATTTAATATGAAAAATATTTACTCAATATCGCGTTTATGCTGTTGAATTGTGTATTTTTATTTTAAAACAAAATGCTAAAAAGCCAAATTAAAAATTTTGATATATACTGTGAACATAATAATTACCTACTGGGAACAAATAATAAGAATAACAAAATAATATTTGATTGACACATGATAAGATCGCTATGTATGTATCTGAAATATGACATGTGCGGCTCAGGTGAGTCATATATCGACGCGCTCGTCGTTGATGGCTGAGAGAATTAACGTTACAATCTGCATGAAAGTCGTATAATAATGCGACGCGTACATCTCCGGACAGGCTGGAATGTCGGTTTAACGGGACGTCGCGACAGTCACAAAATGCAACTTTTATCACCGGACCTGACGAAGATCGGGGTTCAGTGGAATGCCGGTGACTTGTCTCTCTACGATTATGCTTACGGAGACAAATCCTTATCTCGATAGGATCATCGTTGTAGGGTTAATTTTTACAACGGGTTCACGTGGATCTTATATCACCAATATATGCGTATACATGCGTAAAAATGGCTTGTTAAACTCACTTTCCAATAAATCATTAAACATGCGTCGCAATCATGTTTATAAAAATATTATATACTTTATTTGATATTTCTATATGCAAAATATGAAACAATCGCGCTACAAACAAACAAGAGATGAGATCATTGTAAAATACATATCATGAAATACATACGCCCCCACCTCCTAAAGAAAACCTGCCGCGAGAACATGATAGCGCATGAGCACGCGATCGATATATACGATTTCATTTAGCTGCGGTATGAGCATCAAACGGTGCGGTAATGTGTTTTCTCATTAAGATATTAAGAAATATTGAAACTCGTAACATTAGCGACAACGCGGTTGCTCACGCGATCTTCTAGCCATCACGAACGATTTCTTTCTGCAGCAAATTATACTCGTTTGATTTGGCGCTGCGTAAATAATCGCGCTTGAAATTAAATTTATTTGAATCGTGCAGCATCTAACTACATTTGTGCGAGTTACTACTAATTAAATTTTTTCTCAAATGTGTGAAAATGTTTTTATATTATTCCGAAGTTTTACACAAAAGTATACACATATAAATCCCACACATTTAATTTAATATGATCGCTTTTTTATTTTCTGCTAATACAAATTTGGAGATTATATTTAATTTTTTATTTAATACAATAAAAACGTGCCTGTTGCTTTTATCTCGAATTATATATTTTATACTGTCACTTGCTTGGAAATCGACTTGGTGCGTCTGCATCACCGCCTTCACTTTTTCTATGAAAACGCTAGCTAGAAACGGCAGGAGAGACCGAGGTAATAACGGAGTCAGCGGAGGAGGCGAGGAGAGACTGCTTTATGCCACCCCCACTCGGGCAGCGGAGAGAGGCTATTTTACCGCTAGTCCAAGGCAAGATAGGATGACCTACTTCAGCAGGCTCCTCCTAAGTAGAGGGGCATCCACTGCGGTGTTGATTTCTAATCGGAAAAGTCGCGGCGACCGACCGGCCAATCCGCGTCCGTCTCGGCCCAACCGCGCTTGTTTTGCATCGGTTGCGTCGTAAAAAATCAGGGAATACCCGACCAATCGGCGGACGATCCGCGGCTGCAACCGGCAGTATTTGTATACGACGAAACGTGAGATTACCGTGACGTTGTCGATGTATATACGAAAACAACAACGCGGCGGTGTCATTATTTGTCGGCTCGAATGTTCGAACGGGAGGCCGTATTGATTTCCATTAGTAGTCAGAAATAAACGCATTTTGCCAGTGCGCGCCACAGAATAATCGAAAATCTGATTATTCCGTGATTTAATTATAGAGATTTATGAAGTTTTATTTCAATTCACGATTAAATCTTACTAGATTTACATCGCGGTTTTAGCAGGCATAAAGTCTGTAATTTACTCAAGACTATATGACGAACAATGTGTGTGATTCCTGTATCGATCCGAAGACACCGTCACATCCGACGTTGTCGAGCTATATATATATCGAGTTGTTGTTTCTCATTTTAAAGACCTTTGGAATTTGTGATATATTGAAACCGGAAATTCTTATCTTTAATTTCGTTTTCTTTCTTGTGCCGCTGCCGCCGCCACCTCGTCCGCAATTCGACGCGGGAAGCGTGTATGACGCGCGTCCGCCAAAGTAACAATTAAGAGATCGAGGCCCGTCGCGCGTGAAGCGATCCCTTAGACAGGTTCGTGGGAAACGGTGTGCGCCGAAGAACGTAGGAACGGGCTTCGCTCTTCGGCCAACCGTTGTACATCGTTAAAGACGCGTCATTAAGGTTAAACGCTCGTGGAAGAAGCGCGCGGCGTCCGCGTCTCGCGCCCGCAGCAGAAGATCCGCACGCTACAAGTAAATAACGAATTGCACGTCGGATGGGAGTTACAACGGAGAGATTTGCGTCTTCTCGGACCGTTTCGGCTCTGTGACTTCCGCTTTTCTCTAGGCAAGTCATTTTCTCGTTATTGAATTTGTGCGCTTTTACCGCGGGACATTGTTGTCGACCAAACGCAGTTTATTACAGGCAAATATTAGTGCAGCACACTAATAGCTAACATCTTATGTGTTTTAGCTGTCAAGCAAGCTCATTTCTTCATGCGATATTAATTGAATTGAAATATCTATCTTCCAAATAGACGTTGTTTGCATGAAGAAGATAAGCTTGTTATTCTCGAAACGTTACGTTAATTTTCTGTTTAATGGTTTGAATAGCCTGTGGAAAAGGGGACGATAATAATTTTACCGCCGTTCTTGCGCAAATCGGAGTATCACCCGTCGGGGCCGAGCTATCCGTCGGTCTCAGCGGCATTAATCTTTCTCCCTCCTTCCCGCGTTCTGAAATATCTCGATCGAGGTGTTTCGGAAGGATAAATAGACGGGGATACCTTCTATGACGCGCGGGAAATGTCGAGGTCCTCTCGGGCTGGGAATGAGTTTGCCGGTTTCCTCCCACAAGCTGCGACCAACGGCTCGCTCGCTCCCTCTCTTTCGGTTTCTTCGACTGGCCTGTCGAGGAGCTTGCGACCATTGTTTTACCCTACGGCGAATCTCGGGTTGCCGCAAATCCGTTGCCTTTCAGCGTCACGACCTCAGTCGAGGAACAACAGAAGAGAAGATGTGTCCCGTCGACGCGAGCACGAGAAAAACACCTGTATTTTCAGTTCGCACGATTATTACATTTCTAGATGCTTGCGAGAATATATCATAACTTCTTAAGATAGAATAAGTTTTTAAATACTTGTATTTTTACAGAAAAAGATTTTTTCTCACAACGAGTAGAAATTATATAAAATTTGAAACAACATCTCACCTATGTGAGACTTTTTGATAATTTAAAATTCGTTTTTTGAATGCAACACACATTGTATATAACTGTAGAGAACATGCAAATAAGTGTTTATCTCAAATTATTCGACAGACCATCTTGAGCATCTCTCGGCACCGTCAAAGTACTGTCGTTAGGTAACAGTACATCGATAAATTTCAGCAATAATTTCAAATTGCCTTTTGTGTGACGCGCAATTTTTATTGTCTCTCGGAGAAAAATGAAGCTACGCCTGGCGCCTGCGAATCTCTTTTAATGATACCGAAGTTATTCCGAGTCATCGCCCAAACCGTAAAACTTGCCTCATCACTTTCGCCGAATGTTAACCAACATGCGTCCGTCGCGATAAAATCTTCAGCCCAAATTCAAGCGGTCTGTGATTATGTCGTTAGCCTTAAGTTTTCGTCGGAAACATCTGTGGTAATTATCTTTCCAGGCGACATGATCCCGTGCGATAGTAAATCGCGTCGAGTAACGTAACAGGCTAAATTATTAAAATGACAAGGGAAAGCACGTGAAGAAAAAGAGATAAAGTGGACCAACAGTCACTGTCGTTAACCGAACTACGACAGCGTTCTGACATTTGTTACGAACGAGGCGTCTTAATGGAGGACCAGGACGTTTGACGAGATCGAGCCGACGGTTGCGGGACGGACG
The DNA here is from genome assembly GCA_014825685.1 of Pseudomyrmex cubaensis. NCBI lineage: Eukaryota > Metazoa > Arthropoda > Insecta > Hymenoptera > Formicidae > Pseudomyrmex > Pseudomyrmex cubaensis. The sequence goes on from QVOA01020875.1 coordinate 113,202, forward strand.
GGACGCGGTGATAAGCGGCTCAGATAAAGTCTCCGTGCCGTGCGGAGCCGCGGCCCGGAGGCGAGGCGCGAGTCTGCACGACGGGCGTGCAAAAGCCGGGTATCATCGTGAATAAGGAGCAATCAGATATCATTAGCGTTTTTATATTACGACCGTGGTGCCTCGCGGTGGTTCCGCAAGGCCGCCAGCGACGGTTCCCACGCTCGCAGGTGAACCGATTTCTACAACGAGATGTGGCCGCCGCCTAATCGCTGGATACATTTAATTCTCTCTCGTTAGGGAATTAACGAGCGAGAGGTGAAAGATGATTTTCGCCAATGAATTATTGCTTCCTACCACCGCCTTGTTCGTTTTTCATTGAATCGCTACGTTGGAAGCAGCGCGGATCAGCGGCCGGCTCCGATTTCCTTCATATTATTTAACGAGTGTATCGTAAGACTTGTAACTATAAAAAAAATAGTGAACTTTTTGTAATGTTGTTGTAAATCTCGTTTTTAATATTCCACTCGATCTCTAAAAAAAAGATCTTTAAGAAAAAAGAAATATATATTAAGTCTGTTTAATAATTAGGAAGATCATCGTTTTATTATATTTTTATATTTATTTAGACTTGAGTTCCATCTTTACTAAGCTATATTCGTTGATGCAATCTTCTTTCGACTTCAGATAACGAGCATTCTATGACGTCTTTTTACATCTTGCAAAATTAATAATTTTTTAAAACTTTTTTGTATAGATATATAGTCAGTTTACATTCTTATCTCGCATTTTATGTATAGGCATAAATGCGTACATTCGCATATCCCTTACATATTTATCTTATTCTCAGCAAATTCCCTTTTATGGGCGCGTGCGGCACAAATTTGTTTTTCTCTACCGACGTGACAAAACTCGCGACGTTACACCGGGAAAGGAGGAGAGACAAAAAGTTGCGTGTTATCGACGAAAAACGCATAATCGCTTTACGCACGGCGCTATATTTATGACTCGAAGTCGCATAAAATAATGTGTGCGCGCGCCTCTATTCGATTATCTCATCTTATAACCAGCGTTTTCTGAAATATTGCTGAATATGCAACACGACGACGCGTCAAATAACGTGCAGGCAGACGCAGTTATGGAGATTGCTTCTGACGCGATTATATGCTGCCTGAAACTGTTCTCCTGTGTCTCAAAACGCCACACAACGCGCGTCTATAGCGTTGCCAATGTCGTTAAAGTTTCGCGAAAGCCTATTCGATGTAAAAAAAAAAAAAGATTTGCCGCGCATCGGACATTCGATGAATTTATGCAACAGTAAGGACACGCGTGCAAAAAAGGTGTAGTCGTTTTGTGACAGACTCGATTATGCTTCTTGCTTGCAGTCATGATTGTTAGCATTGAGTCTTGCAAATAAAGCGAATGTGCAAAAATGTCTTTTCGAATTTTTGAAGACTTTTGCATTTACAGAATTCTTATATATTTAAAACCAAAATAAAGAAACACAAAAATCAAAAAAAGCTCGAGACTTTATAACATATCGTTTGCTGTTTTACTATCGCGCGCGCCGTTTTACAATCGTCGATACAGCCGGCGAAGTTGCACGAGTGCGCCGCGGCTTTCCAACTATCTACGGATACTAATAAACCCGAGAGATATTACACTATTATAGTACCGCTCGTATTCTTATGCGAGCCGAATGTATTATCGTGTTACGGTGAGCCGGCGCGCGCGCGAATACCGGTTCGCGACTACTTAACCGATATGCGTTCGCCCATTAGACCCGATTTAGCCGATCGGAATCATTTGAAACTAGATTCTTGCGAAATCCGGAATCATTTACCCATAGCAATGAAAATCTAATTACGCGATTACCATCACGATCTTCCTTTACCTCCGCGCGTCTCTCTTTGTCTCTCGCTTAAATAACATTATCATTATTAACCCTTACAGAAAGTAACTTAAGCTTTGAAATCTAGTAAAAGTAAAATGACTACGTAAAATGACTACATTAATATGATTATTTCTTTTAACAATAAAAAAAATTACATAATTTTTAAATGTACTTTAATTCTCGTTTTTTCTTTAAAAAAAAAAATGGTTTCTCTAACTTTGCTTTATTCTTATGCGAGATAAATTCTTTTGAGACACTCGATATCTGAGAGTTTTGGTGTTCATAATTTCTCTTATCTAATCATGCTCTTTACATGTTGTCTTTCTCTATAGCATATTATTCTCTCTTTGCGGCAGGAGATTCCATTGAAATAAAATAAATTTCCTTTTCTTTCTTCTTTCTCTTTCCCTCTAGCAACTAAACATGCGAGTACACGACGGTGTTTCGCACCTCGGCCGATGTTTTCGATCGTAGTCTCTCGGTACACGGTAATCGCGCGGCGCGGCCGTAACGAGTTTCAAATGAGATTCCGATGTTTTGTCCCGGTCGTAGGGTATCGCGTTTAACGGCGATAAGGGGGAAATCCCCGCGGCGGAGCCGGTCACGACAAACGCTATATCCGAGAGGCCAGAAAACGGACACGCGCGCCGCTGCGACACGAGAAAAAGTCGTAAGGGAGAAAGAAAACCGACAGAGAAAGATAGGAAGAGACGGAAAAGACTCGCACATATGCGAACACGGTGCGCGTTACCGCGCGAGCCGTTTTCTCTAATTCTCCGTGATTGATAGCGATTGGTGAATTTTTGTCTCGCCACGGTGAAGCGGCAGGTGATTACCGTCGGTAGGCCGGCTTGTGGCTCCAGGTATCTCACCCGGGCACGTACCTGCGGGCATATACATCGCGCGCGCAATCGTTAGAGCGAGAGAGGCGGGCAGGAAGATATTCGATAATGGCCACCGATTGCGTAAAACATCTTCCCCGCGTGGCTCGTGTTTGCCGCGCGGCCGAGAACCGCGCGATTGAGTCGTTGATGTGGAAACGCGCAACGAGCAAACAGAGAAAAAGGAGTAAACGAGAAGGAAGATGAGGAGTAGGAAGGAAGAGGAGGAGGAGGAGAGGCAGCGAATAGACGGGACGCGAGCGAGCGTGTAATCGGCGTTTAATTTCACGCACGAGCCGCGACGTGTCATTACGACGATGGCGTACGTGACTCCGATGCATCGGGTTCTTAGAGGGTTGGTCATTCGTTTCTATATCAGGGGATTACTTCGTGATGTACATTCATTACGGATTACGATGCATCTTGTCACGCTATATATGATGATATAAGTATCTTTCTTTAACGCTTTGTCGCGCGTACATTAGTTTCATCTTCTTACCTCTTTAGAAAGATTTTTTTAGAAAATGACTTTTTGAATTTTCAGTGAATAACAGCAAGTTTCAAATATTAACTCAACAACCAAGAACTCGTCTATCTCAAGTTTTCCATAATATAAGACATACGGCTGTTAGCAGAAACTAAATATTAATCAAGCGTATATAGGGATACATCATCACAATTATCGACAGTAATTTTCTCGTGCGCATCGTTTGCGCTTGCAAACAACTTCTCGCTACATAGCAAGATCACCGGCATGCGGCTTTTCTATGATCCGCCTGTAAGGTCCGCCGCGTGGTCGTAATTCTATCTGTACGTATGCTCTCTCATCCACCTATCTGTCTGTCGGAAAATAAAAGCGGTAATCTCTGCCGCGCGCCATGGCAAACGCAGCTTCGCGTCGTTGGCCCTTGCGCTCCTTATTTCGTGCTCGCTCGTGCACGAGAAGTCGCTCTTAATTGCGCTGATATACGATTCACTCGTAGACTTCGAGGCGTTATTTCATTCAATGCCGTTAACGTTACGCAGCGTTGCGATGGGAGACCAGACGAGACGATGCGCTGCGATGCGATACGATACGATGTGATGCGATGCGGGGTCGTAAATTACCTCTAATCCTTCTCTCACCTTTCGTTCTTCTTCGATACGCAGACGAGAGCAATTGGGAAAGCACGTTGAATTTCACGCTACTATATACCGAGAATCATCAAGCGTGCGCGTCTTGGAACTTAATCGGCTATTTGACGTATTTAATGGCCGATTGATCAAATGATCGACGAATCGATCTAACGAAACGAGGTGGAAAATCGTTTCTTCGAATGGAAATTCTTCATCTTGTACTATGAATTTTCTACACAAATGTTTAATCAGTTCTAAGAGCATAATTGTTTATACACAACTCAATGTATCAATGCATATTTTAAATACAGTGGAAGTAAAGTTGTTTTGATATATTTCATAGTTTTGCGAATTTTAAATATCACGAGAGACAGGTTTTAAAAATAAAGTATAAATATGCAAGTATTTGTTGTAAATTCTATGAAACTATTAAATTTGCAATGGAGCCACTTAATTGCTGTCACGCATCTATTCTTTCGTACATTCTGTCAAGCAATCCGTACGAGTAGAACCTGAATAGCGAATATTTGGTTTATTTATAGCTCGCCATACAGTTCGATCATGCATATTTATTGAGCAGATTGACATTTGTTATCTATAGTGCGGGGAGAAATTGATAAATATAGGTTTTAGTGGCGTCACCATCTTGATGACTCGCTTGCAAATGATGCACGACATTTATCTTTAAAGCAATAAATTACTAGCTCTTGATAAAACGACCAGTATGCGCATTATTAGATGTTCGATTGCCATCGCAAGATGAGAATAGATAATTAATTTATCTCGCTGATTTATTCCTTTAAAAGTAATTAAGGCCGTTGAAACAAGACAAATTAAGTAAAATAATAAAATTGACGTGCTCTTAATTATATCGCATTGCGCATTAAGAGTTTCTAAAATAATCGTTAAAAATGCAGAAACAGTGAGAGGAAGCAAAAGAGATAGTGGAAAGAAAGATATATTATCAAGATGACGCTGCGAAATAGAGTTCCGCAATGCCAACGGAATCCGAGCGACAGCTGCGGAAGCTATATAAGCCATCTATATCTAGAATTAGCTTCTCTAAAGCCGTACTTCGAATGAGTTCGATCTTTTAATGCGCGGCAAAGAAATTTCTTGTAACGGTGAATAAAAAGATTTAAAAGAGAGGAGAGGAAACCTTTGATTATCAAACTTAAAAAAACAAAGAGTAGATATTTCTATCAACAGTTAAATTTCATTTTTTTAACAAAAAATTTTACTATATGTTCAACTATGCGCAATAGTTTAAACAATTATATATATTAAAAGATTGTAAACGATGATTAACGATGATTAACGAAATTATAAAACAGTATGTTGGCTAACCACGCCGATAGTAGTAAGATAAAAATTTCCGATTTGAGCACAAAGAAACCGCGCTCTTCTGCCGCGTAACACAGTGACACGGCGTTAATTGACGTTCTCAAAGAAAACAACTCGCTGGTTCTCTTCCGTTCATTACGCACTTAATGCGAAGTCCTTTTCTGTCTTAAAGGGACGCATCTCATATATGCCGTAAATGACTTTATATACTATTTAATTGTGGGTATTGCGCGTGACTTTTTCTACGCAAGCCACCGGTGCTCTCGAAGGTCTGTAATCTCAATGATTTTACAGCGTATGACGTACGCTGCGAGAAAAACGAACCCGTCTGGCGCGCGCTTATGCTTTGTAAACTTTGTTGCGCGCAAATGCGCTTCGGGCAAAAAGATCGTGTGAGATATTCTCGCAAACACGTGGAGACGCTATTTATCTCTTAATATTCTATTCTCCGTGCAACCTGTCAAAAGTGTTCCTAAACGAAATCCAATAAAACTCAAGCTCTAAGCTCCAAGTTTCAAGAAGTATAAGTTTAAATAAAACTGGATTTTTTCTTCAAGGATGTCCCGCAATTATTTAAGACTTTTGCTGATGAAAGCTATTAATATTTTGAATTATATTTATTGACAATAAAAACTTAGCTATCGCAATGTATATCTCATTCAAATTTATCCACCAAGCTAAAAATTTGTAGAACTAATGAGATATCTGGCACTTCCTTGTTTTCTATTACGAGCGTCTTCTCGGAGAAAGCCGCTAATCATTAATCCTTTGCAAAAATAATTGATGAATTTATTGACGACGAATCGGAGTTCCATTCAAGCGACAGGTTTTCTCCGCTGCATTTCCGCGCGCTGTTAATAAAGGTGAATGATACGTGTCATAAATTAAACGTTATTACATATTGTCGTAACCAACATAACTTCTGCTCCGAGTAAACCACCGGCTGTGTCACTTGGTTCTAAATAATCTTCCATCGATTATTACGCGGAAACCAGGCGCTGACGATGCTACCTGTCGTCCGCGCGAGAGGTGCAGCAGCCGGAGCAGCGCATCCGGTCGGTGCAGCCAAGGAGGACCCGAGGGCAAAGTCGCCGCGCGTCGTGCAGCAGCCGTGTACCGAAGCCTACTCGGTCGGTCCGATCGCTGATATCTCAAATAGACACGTTAACGTAGGCTCTCGGTATAAGCCTAAGGGCGTCCACGAAGGATCTGCCGCCGTTCCCTGATACCTTGTAGTTCTCTGTAAGCCACGTCCGGACGTTCCCTTCCGTCTCTCTTCTCTTCTTCCTCTTCTTGTCTCCCGCCACCGCTGTTGCACTTCGACCGCCGTGGTGCGCCTCTCGGTCTTGTGTGCTTACAGCGCGGCCGTGCTGGTGCAAGCCGACCTACCGTTATCCGGTTAACGAGCTACCACCGCTATATACATCGGCCGGGCATTGCGCATGCACGAAATGTAAACGTGGGAACCGGAATTGGTGAGCGGTAGAGTAACTCTAGGGACTCCGAAGGAGAAAGAAAGAGAGAGAGCCGCGCGCATCCTCCCGGCCGCGCTGAGAAAGGACGAAGGTCTCTCCGATCGCGACGACGACGGCGCGGCTCCACTACTCCTGCGGGTTGCGAAAGGTAGCTGATTCACCGCGCAAGTCGTTAGATCGCCCCGGGGACCACCCTGTCGCGGTTGATTGTCGAGTCTTTTTACACAATGACGACTCTACGGATGATAATAATAAATTCATAATCAGAGAGATTTATACATTACTTATATACCTATTGTGTTTATTCAGTACAAAAATTATAGATAAATTTTCCGTGGATTATTGTCATATGGGTATGACGTAATGACGAAAATTTAGATCTTGTGTACATTTATTTAATACGCCAAATTGTTACACGCACATCTCATATCATAGGGAATTATTTGGTACATGCAATAATTACTGAGACTATAAAATTTATATGTAAGTTTTTACTAACAATAGGCGGCATATTTGTGCAATTATAATGTAAACTTTGTAATAAATCTAAACGTGGGAACTGTACTTAGTAATGGACAGAATGGGAGGCCAGCAGTTCTCTCGAAGAGAACACATCATCGTGGCAGAGAAAGGACTTCAATTGTCTTCCATCATGTTGTAGATTAAACTCCAATGTTGAGTTTACTACTGACGCGCGGACTTATATATATCTGTCATGAAATTACCTCGACTGCAATTACGAGCGCGTTGGAATTAAAGCAATTTATCGAAACTAAGCATTGCATTTCTCATGCGTTATTTACTTTATTTACTATATTGTTGTTAAATTTTGTTTCAGGTAAGTCTTCGGACCATAAAATGCTAAATCTAATCTGTCTATCTACGCGCGGTAAGTACCCACGATCTTTGACACATAATACTTTTATCCAGACTCGAACGAAACAAAATTCTTTTACGGCAACAAAAACCATCACACATATACTGTCCTTCGTAAAAAAATCTGTCGATCACGTGCGGGCAAATGAAAAACGTTTTGAGGAGATTTAAGAGCGCCGATAATAATCCTTTTGCAATTACTTTTTGCGACATGGTTTATATATAGACGGTCGCATGTAACGAAAATATTCATGATCGAGGAAGCAGATACTGTCATAGTCTATTCTACGAAGTTTCACGTGAGAATGTCAAGACTTTTCGCTGAAAATGTGGCCGCATGGAAGACGCAATTTCCATTATCACTCATTACGTTCTGACCTTCTCCGTACGCCGAACGCCGATGGCCTCGTCGAATCGCCGGGGCTGATCGGGGAAAATCATTGTTGAACAACCGGGCGGAAACGTTGCAATTACCGAGGGGCAACATCGGGATGATTACACCTTGTGTTCAGCGATGTATCAACGAATTGCACGCCACGCGTGTTTGTTTGTCGAACACGCGAACATTAATCCAATAATCAGGTGTCTCTTATTCAATTTTACGATTTCTCTGTATCCGCTTTCCGTTCCGGTTAAGAATTATTATGAGTAGAAACGTGAAAATATCTACTTGCTATCCTCTCTTTGCAATTCTTTCTCTACAAGTGTATCTTTTAAGCTTTCAATATGGATTTTGGAATAGTACGCGTGAGAAAATTAATTTTTTACATTTCTTTTATAATTTCTCCGTTATTACATGTTTGAATTTGTAACATTTAAGATAAAATAGTATTAGAGATGCAAATTAGAAAGTGGAAAATATAACTGTAATCGCACTTGTAGAAAATAAGTTTCTAAAAAGCATTTCTTGTAAAAATTGTAAGAGGTATGTGTGTGTAAATTATAAATATTTATAAAAATTATATTAAAAATTTATCTCATCAGAAGTTAGATATGCATAAGAAAATCGCAGTTTCTATGATTGTTAAGACTAGTCTTCTCGAGCAAACGTCTCTCTCATCACTCAGAATGATTTGCCAGCTCTTGTGTCAGCGATTAACAATAATGTAACGGGCGAACGCTCGAGTCACCGTCACAAGAAAGACGCGCGCGTCGCACGGCGCATCCCGTTAACGTCATAATAATTCACGACGTCGACAAAGGAGTCGTTTCCGCGCGCGACATTTTTACACGATGCAAAAGAAACTGGAAAGAGAGAAAGAGAAAGAGACTCCTTCTCGGTTGTCTCCGCGAGATGCCTGAGGAGCGATCATCAACTTTGCGGCGTGCATTCATCGATCGGCATCGGTGATGAATCGCTTCGCGAAACGGCGAGCCTCGTCGCTCTTCATCGTTGCAACTTGCTTACGCGAGACGACATGTCCAATATTATTTTCCTATTTATAATACTCGCTCGCGCTCTGTCGCGATTAGTATCTTAGTTCCCCGGTGTTTCTGCCCCGCGGAGAGCACACGATAAGCATCGAATATCTGCGAGCGACTGAAGATGTTTCACTTAACGATATTCCTTTGCACACATGGTTCTTTCTTTCTATAGTTATGTAAATACTTAAAAAAAATGCATTGTATCGAAAATGCAATAAAATGTGATCACGTTTCATATTTTTCAAAAAACGTTAAATACGGATAAAATATCTTCGTAAAGATACAAATTTGATAGAGGGATAATGCATTATTGCTTGATTCCTGTTTAACGCGCGCGCGCGCGCGTTTACCCTCTTCAGTAGAAAGTCGCGCAGTAAATTTGCGACAACTTATAACGAAGTCTACAACCTTTGACCTCGCCTTCTCGTGCATAAGCGTTAATACATTGTGTATGTTTTGCGTAGTCATGTTGCGGAGATAATTGCGGATGTGTTCTGCAAACTAATGTCCTAAAGATGACACCAGTATTTATGCATATTTTTTTCTTTACACGTGTTTATTACTCGAAAAGAAGTCTATTCGCTTCTGATCAACGCGATTTCGAGCTGTTCTGCCAACATAGTTGTACGTTAACATAATCGCCACTCCGCTACATTCTATCGGCAATGTTTCGAAGATCTGCGATCAGCAAAATGAATAACAAGCACAAGAGGAACACGAAAAATTGATGTGGCGAGAAAACGAAGAAGATTCCCGTGTGCGATATATCGATGGAAGCGCGATTGTTAGTATGTACGTCGGCAGTATCGCAGCAATGTAATCCTCACCTCTCGTCGGCTGGAACCATATTCACCGGCGAAATAACGGTCAAGATCTACTTATTTTCTTCTTTTCTCTATCTCTCACGAGATTCGAGGATTCGATTCTGCGATACTGACAAACATATTCGATTGCTTTATAGCAGGCAGAACAAATGGCAATATATCGCGGTCTTAGGAGAAGGATCTTTTCGTTCCCATAGAAAAAGGGAAGGAAGGAGGAAGAAACAGAGTGTGTATGTGTCGAAGAAGGCAAAAGAGGAAGAGGGAGCAATTGCAGGAGCAAAGCCTTCGGACGAGGTTGCAGCATGCTCTCCCACGCGGTGGTACGGCTTGTACGGCTTCAACGGCGGATCGACATCTTCGAAGATGCCGATATACTCGTAGTCGAGCACAGTGCTACAATTATCAGTTATCGGCGTTCGAACGATCTAACACGTCGGCGAGTCAGCGATACGAAGTGCGCCTAACGAGTCAGTTGTCTTCCGCGTACGGGTTTAACTTCTGCAGTCCAATTTGATTCTCAATAATAGAAGACTGTTTCTATACACACTTATTACTTTTTGTGGATTTTAAACTCGTTTTTTTTCTATGGTTAATATAAACTTTATTTAAGTTAATAAACAGCTCTTTTTATATAAAAGGAAGGCTTTCACAAAAAACGACGCGTAAATTCGCGAAAGAACAGCTCGCCAAATTAATTATCCGCCGTTCTATTCAACGAAACTCGCAAATTTCATAATTTGAGTCCCTAAGAAAGACTGAATGTCGTTATACGTCCATTAAGTCGGCGATGAAGGAAGTTTCTTTCAGGAACGACTTTTGTCTTGGTATAACGAAGAAGAAAAGCATAAGATAATGCAATATAATCATTTGTGTCTAAGCATCTGAAATGTATTTATAACGAAAATTTTATTATAAGCTATGAGTTTTTCTCTAGACTCTTTCCATTATATTTTTTATTTTGTAAAAAACAAATTTTGAGGCTTACGTTAATTTAACTTTGACTCCGAGAAATGGAAAAGAATTATACGAATGCATAAGATATTTTCTAACCCATGATCTCTTTCATGAAATCTACGAAAAATACTATTTCGTTGTTGACAGAAATCAGAAAACGGAGTTTTATTTGATAGTCGTCCTCTCGTATCGTCCTCTCGTATCGGCACAGCATAGACGCTTAACAGGAATTTATGGTAGTCAGATGATGCAGCTACTGAAGTAGCAGCTCGTAGGGAAGCCTTCGGGCGATCGGTCGCGAGCTGAGCGGAAGGGTTGAGGAAGGCGCGTAGAGATGCTGAGAACGAGAAGCGAAAGAGAAAGAGAGAGAGAGAGAGAGAGAGAGAGAGAAAGGGGGAAAGTAGAAGACAGAACGAGTGTATGCACGAAGATGTTATCTATTCGCTGGGGCGGAACATCGAGAGGGTGGTGGCTCGCCGCGCGGTAGTTTATACTTACTCGCACTTACTTTACTAGCTGCTAGCTAGTACGAGATACGGCGATAACATCTGACGTATGGGGGTCGGCCGCGTTATAAAGACGTGACGATGCGCGATAACGAGGCATACGGAACGACGGATTATTAATTTCGCGTCGTCGGTCGTTCTACGATCGTCTCACGACACCGCTGGACCGCGGAAGTCCTTGTATCTATTCGCGACTTTCTTTCGGCTGTGTTACTATATCGTTATATACATGTCGTAAGATCTGACAGCCATTACGAGCAGAAATTAGATATAAATTTCGATATTGGAAATTGTTTGGTTTTATACATATAGAGAGGAGAAATTATATACGACGTGAGAGATGATTTTACTATTAATCAGACAATTGATGTTCAAACTTTAGATTATGTTATAAAAATGTTTTTGATACATTGTTATTCTGCGCATGGCGTTACGTAACACACGTATTAGCGTTCACAGAACACGCTATAGCAAAAAGCTCTATTATCCGTCTCTGAAGTAAATTATGAAACAAAGTAAGAGCGCGCCAACGCGGCGTTAAAAGTGGAGCACGCGAACGAGAACAAGGTGTTGTCGGTGTCCGCGACATAGCGAATAAATCTTACTCGTTTTCTGTCACCGCGGTGGCGCACAATGGCAAGGGAATAGAGTCGCACAAGCGTGGCTTTCCCATACAATCCAGCTCATCGAATCACCCGCTAGTTACCCAACCATATTGCCACCACATCGGCCGCTCACCATAAACATCGATTTCGATCGGTTGTCGTAACAGGCGGCACGTCCGACTCCGTGACAAATCGCAAAGTGCATCTAAACTGCTCGCTGCAAATCGGTGCATTTCTCCATGTGTCGTTGTGGATGTCGCGCACGGACCCGTTCGACCTGCTTATTCACCGTTTTGAGATGTTTCACGTCCGAGCTGATGCAATTTAAAACAACGGGTGCGGCGAATATTATTGTCGCAAGAAGTGATTTTTGCTAGCAAAATAATGTAACATCTGAAATGTTTCAGTCACATTATTTTTGAATTTGTTTGAGAGAAATTTAAAACTATAGTGAAATTTATTATCGGATATAAACTAGATAATAATTTTTTCTAATTACATTTATTTACATACAGAAGGTATAAAAAAAATTCACTTTTAAATAGAAAGAAGCGACGTATTGATAATTATGGAAATCGTGATAACGAGGCGATAAAAATTATACACGCACCGTTCTTTCAATTTCCGCGAGCCCGTAACCAGCCGATTTCTTAATACCAGGACGCAGTTTAAGTCTTTCGGAGACAACAGAATACGTGAAGGTTGACAGCGCAAAAATAATGAATTATGCGCCGTCGGTTCGCGATACGTTCGCCGGGACCACGTTGCACGCGCTGCACTTCGAGATTAATCCGTCGTGGCTTCCATTCTCTTTCTATCGATTCTCAACTCACAGCTTGATAGATCTACGTCGAGTTAGATGACATTTGAGGTATACACTGATTCGATCGACGATGAAGTAAGAGACGACAAGCCGGAAATTAGCATTGCTAAGAAATTGAAAAATATAGAATATAGCCAAAGTCATTATATGCTTCTAGCAATAATAAACTTAAATTATTAATGCAATTTTGTGTAAATTTATCTCCTATATCTATTATAAAATAATGTCACAATTATAATTTATCAATCATCAAATTAGCTTTTTCCACGTACGTGTTACGTTACGCAAATATTTTGTTTCTATATAATTTTGCAAGCCTGACTGTTTAGTCGAATCCACGTCACCGAGTCGACGAGATTGAAATACAAATCACACGTCGCTCCCAGTTCGATTTCCGCGTACGTTCCCGACTTTCTCGGCAGTGAGCTTGTGCTTGGCAAATAAAAAACAAGATGAAAAGAAAACGCGCGAAGAAAATGTGGGCGAGTCAATCACGAGATTATATAGCGGTACGTCGCGCACAGGCGGCATCTACTTTTTCATCTTCTCGCCGATCCAAGCACGACACTCCCGTTTACGAGAAGACGCGCATGATGCGCGCAACATGTCGCATTGCGTGTGTATTAGAAAAAAAAGTAGAGCAAATTGTGCGGTGCGTGTCGCACAATGACACGCCTCGCGACAACGAAACCCGCGAGCGCGCTAAATGTTAATACGCACGGATCGACGTAGACTATCGAGCGCCGAGCCCTTACCAAGCATTCATAAATAAATTTTAATGAATCGCTTTCGATCTACACGGTGTTTCGCTTTTGTCATCAATCTGCAACATGTAGTAACTTTCCTGAAAAATACCAAGCTTAATTTTTGCTTTTTTTCGAAAAAATTCTGTCAAGTTTGATAAATGTTCACATTATTCATATTAATTATTTGTCATTTCTTCTTTTGTCTGTATCGGTCTTTTATTGTAAAATTTCTATAAACTCGATATGTCTCCGTTCAATTACATTATCGAATTCTCGAGACGCGTGCTGCATTTTTTTATTAAAATCAATACGATAAAATCGATGCATCAGCATTTAATTCTTTTTTCTTCACGTAGTTGTGACGTACGAGAATTATTTAAGAGATACGTTGAAACAGGTATACCTTTTCTTTCTCGCATGTGCGCATTCTCTGGTCGTGTCAATCGATTTATTAATTTATTTATTCTCAGCACGCGCAAGCTCTGCCGCTGAGGTGAGCAACTTTTATTTCAAATAACCCGCAGGTTGACTGCAGTAAGTATGACTGGCTAGAACAATTATGAAAGAAATGCGAATTCCTGAAAGGCACCTTACGGAGCTGCATAATGTTGCGTGTCAATAAACAAGCGCAATTCTGTCAGAAACCTAATCGCGTATGTCCGAACAATAAAAAGAAATAGAATGACGCGAGACAACGATAAGTTTTGATTTTCTTAGTTTTTAGTCTATTATTGCAATTTAAAAGTTTGTAACTTAATTTAATTTTATCATATTGTCAGGAATATAAAGAGAAAATCATTAAAAGTATCACGTTTTATTTATGTTATTTTAAAGTACAATCAACTGCGTTAAACAAAATATTCTCTTCAGGAGAACATTAATATATATTAATGTCGATTTATATTTTATCTATAACATTCATCTTTTTTCTATCTTATTTCTTATGTTCTTTAATTATACAAGCATTTTTAAGTTATGAATAAATTTACAACAGTCAGGAACATAACGTACAGGCGATGTACAAGCGTGGGGACGTCAAGGAGTCCGGCGAGGCGCAAGAGAGTTGCTTTCGAAGCCTCGCCGTCAAACGCGGAGAACTGGGAAAGATTAGTTTTCTTTCTGGTACCCGATGGCCCGTAGTGGTACTTAATCCACGCACGTGTGTAACCCGTAAACGAGCGTGACGCATTCACCTTGACCCCGACGTAAGATATTACACCTACCTACCTATACGGCCGGCCGAGGAGCGCGCGAAACGAAGCTTTGATTTATACGAAAGTCCTGGTGGTTGCTGGCGAGGATGCGCGCCGCGAAAGTCCCGTCGCATCTGGCGCGATCGCTACGTAAAAACGCGACGGCATTGGTGTGCGTGTAGCTATGTTGCGCTGACACCCACATATCCATGCCGGTGCACGCATACACGCACGTGCTCATAATCAGGCATCTGACACGAGGATCTACCTGTTCTCGTCCTGACATTGCGAGCTCGGCGTCCGACGCGCGTGATGACGCGCCTATGTTTGTTCTGTCTGAAAGCACGCTTCGTCTCGTTTCCATCACTTCCAAAGAAAAACCCCGTCTGAAATCATTTGGTTGCCGAATTTTTTTTCCGACAGCATGTGTGTGTGATTCTTCTTTTCTTGTTCTTTCTTCGTTGTGCAAGACGTCACGCGTCTAGCGACTGCGGCGTTCGCGCTGACATGCAAATACGCCGCGGCCGCGCAGCACCTGGAGTGGATAATGACGCGTGCATAGACGCTGTCAGTCCGGCTGCCCATCGTTTTCCGTTCGTTTAGTCACGGCTCGTCGGCGCGAAACTATTTTCAACTGTCGCCGCCGCCACCACCGCCAAGAAGAGGTAGACAAGTCAGGTTGGCGGTATACTGACTGGCGCGTGATGAAAAAAAATTCCCCGGTAATTTTGTCGTGATGCGCGCGTGAATCTCCGATGGATACGCATCGCGCGCGAAGAAAGTAAGTATCCGGAGATTCACGGAGGAATTTACTCATACCTGCTTGATTATGCATACGTATCCCTCGCTTGAAGATGGGCTGGAAAATTTGTGGGTAAAGAAATTGTCGAACAAAATATAGAAGCTAACATTAACGACGCGATTGAGCCATTAACGACCACGAGGTTGATACTTGAGTAGGATGGCGATCGATTTTACAAATTTATGCGCTATTGGATCCTTCCCCGTGCGTTCTCCGCAGCATCATTTAGTGTCGTGCATCAACGCGCGCGACGTTTCCTCCTCTTTCTTCTCGAGGTTCATGTTTCATGAATCGTATGTCGATAGAACATTCCGTTCTCCGCGAAGCTGTTCAATGTCAAAGATACGGACAAGCTGTCAAAGCGATAATGTCGATCTGTCGATCTGACAAATTTATATATTATCAAGATCTATAAAAGTAGGCCTGTCAAACATAATCGTAAACAATCTTAATTGTGGAAAAATTTCTGCAAAATTATTTCATTTTCTACATATAATTTACGTTCGATAGATTCTCATTAAGCAACTCTGAAGAGCCACGTGGACTTTCCGAGCAGCGCGTTAGAATCTGACAGCAGGGTGCAGCGGAATCCAGTAGGACACGCCAGGGAATCCGGTAGTTCCGTTCGTCGAAGCCAAGATATTTAACGGCGATCGGAACAACAAGCTGCCAGTCTAATCGCCGATCGACTACCTGCCGATCCCTCGAAGGGATCGTAACGTGTGTGAGAGCGTGTACTGGAGACCCGCGACTGAATCACGCTAACTAAGGATGCTTGAGATCGAGCGACGGGAAGATCGCGTAACGGTGTTTCGTAGGAAATGCTTAACGGCTTTCCGTATTCGAAGAAACGACGACTTTTTTCCGATTGCGTTGAAACTTATTCGAGTTTCTGTCGCCCTTAAACTTTATAATATCCTTATTGTATTATGTCACGTAGATATGTAATATCACGTGACATAAGCACATGGTTTATGTTTTATCACAACATCGTTAATTATAACACGCGTGTAATAATTTTCTATATCGGAGTTTACGAGCAACTTAAATTGTTTGCTGCGCTAACTGCAGCGTGGAAATATTTTACTAGAATTATTGTTCCTCTCCTTTCCGAGTATTACGCGAACTGTCTTAAATCGTAGCAGATCGTAGCTTCATGTTTTTATCGAGTATGCGTATTCCTCATGCATTGCGCGTGATGCCGGTGAAATACCCCTTTCGTAAGATCGTATCGTAAATCGCTTAGGAGAGCGCGAGAGGCAATCGGACGGGAAATTTACGCGACTGTAAAACGTCGGTACGAGGGCAAACGTCTAGACTTTGCTACGGCTGCCCGAGATTTGATTCCGAAGTTTTCCGCAATTCTTTTTTGAAAGCGCGCGTTATAATAAAGCGTGCGAACGAGCTTCGAACAGTGCGCATTCATGAAAAGTAAAATTATATACAACATATATTTTTTCAACAAAGGTTACACTTGTAAAATAAAGCACGCTATTTCTCGAACTTTATGATCTATTGCTATAACTTTGGTGTCAGTTTAGTGAAAAGACTGCGTCTCGCAAAATTATTCTCAATTTTTTGCAATTGTTTTCTGGCTAGTATTCAAGTTTTATCAATCGTTTACAAGAAACGCCGAGAGTTTATTTACTAACGTTTTATCGTTGACGTAATGATTGGACTGGTGTAGGGCAAGGCACGAGTACGATTTCTACCTTCGCTCCTTTAGGCGAGATACGGGGTCTTAATGTGTCCCGAGTGTCCGCCGAGACCCTTAAACGTGTACGCGTCTCGTCAGCGTCTTGTCTCTTCTCGGTCGCGACCGTGATTTGCTACGGTACAGAAGATGCTTTAACTACGCGGTAGGTCTCTAACTTCTCTCTTCAAGAAAAAGCTTACAGACTTTACATCCGTATAAAGAAGTAAAAATAATAAGATAGATGAGAATGAATTTGTTTTATACTTTAATAAATATATAATATCTGTTATCTTGGATTTTTTAAATTTTTAATAAAAACATGCATAGTAATACTAACAACTATCATAGCCAACGAAATATGGTACTTATCTACAATGAAGACGCGACAGTTTACGAAAACATCAAAAAGTGTACACAACGCGTTTGAACATACTTTGTTTCGATCACAGTTCGAATATCGCGAATAAGATTTACGAAAGGTTGCTAGTAAAGTGCCGGAAAGGATGTGGAATCGTGCGCGACCGCTTATCAGCACGCATCGCGCGTAACTGGTAGAACTGCACAAATGCAACCGCTTTGTTGTCCGGCGATTGTCACGCAGGTAGATCTGTATCTTCGTCGCAACACGCAACAACGGTCACAAGCATGATCTCTAACGAAGTTCAAGATGTGCTTGTGAATGCGTGGTAGGTAACTTACTCACACACGGTCACATGCTACACATATAATGCCGAGTAATACTGCTATGATGTTTCTACAAGATCGTAAAGCGTCTTGCACAAACTATTGATTTACTGCGCAAATATTGACACGTTTATTCGAACTAACATACTCGAAAAAAGTTTGACGAAATTCACTTCTTAGGCTTGTAAGAAGAATTTTACATACGAATTACACATAACTTTTTGTTTGTAAAGATTTTTAATTATTGTATTGCAGTTTTTGTATTGCAAATTCTTAAATTCCTAAAGCTATATATATATAACACACGCCATTTAAGTGGACTGAGAAAGGTCGAATGCTATGTGTTAAGCCAGTGCGTGCGATCGTGCGTGCTTTCTTCTTTTCTGCAGTAATTGCGCTTTGTGCGGCGATTGACATTAACGTTCACGACGTTCTAATATCGCGGTCTACGTCACAGGTCTTGCCTTAGCAAAGTACATTTCCTTATCGGCAAATCGACGACTAATCATCATCAATCACTATCGGCCGTGCCGACTGCAAGTGCGTATACGCACTGGTCTGTATCGACTATCGACACATATGCATAGTGCGGAGTCACTATTTATGATCTTTCGGTTTACACGTAATTCTCGTTGTGTGTTTATTTTAATAAAATTAATTGATTATTATTATTTACTCAGTCCAATAAAATTAATTACATGATATGAAGAGAAATGTGGTCTTCACATGATTTTGACAACGCAATAGTTTTTCTAAGGTAATGCATTAAGAATTTCTCGAGTCGCACGATTATATGAATATTCCTTTCGACGACAAGTTTCTTTTCGTATATTCAGCCGCACCGTTCGTCTTTGTCACTGATCTTCGAAGACCTGCTGCCGCTCCGTCATTATAAGCTACCGGCATACCGGTTTTTCTACGCAGACCTTCCGTGTCTTCTTGTCACCCGGATCTCTTGGCGTATCCCTTGTCGAGCTGTCAACGATAAGAAAAAATTTCGTTCTTCTGTGCATAAGACATGTGTACGTTAGACTTGTCCAAAGATCTTTGCCAGCAGATGTGTGTAAATATGGTAAGATTGTATGGTTATATACAATATAATTTTTATGACAAATTGCATGTATGCTATAAAATTAATAAGATTTTTTGGGGATATTCGGTGCGCTTTAAATAATTTCTACTAATATTACATGGATCTTGCAGATGAATATCTAAGGATTCTTATGACAACTTCCACTTTTGCTGGTCTCTAATTGCTGAGACTCGTGAATTAGCATCGGCAATAAACTCAGCCAGTCGCATTGCGTCGACAGTCAGACCGTAACGGTGACTGTAAAGGTTCATTAGTCACTGAGCACTGTATAATCCAGCTATATTACTATTCGGATATGTATGTATCACCAGCTAGCCATTCGTTCCTGTGTTATGAAGAATATACGTGCTTCTCCATTGACGAACTACCTATTTGTTTTGTCTTTTTCTCTCCAGGAACTAATCAAGAGTAGACTCCTTTGTTCTTCAATCTGTTGCCAATGTTGCTCTGGATTTGTCTTGAAGAAATTTTATTGAGATACAGATATATTTTAACAATATTTAAATTTTTCAAAAATCTTTATTAGATATTTGTTCAAAATTAAAATTAACTTTTATTTTTTGTACATACTTAGTGTTTTAAATATTTTTGTTATCTTATTGTGATATTTTTTATAGAATTTTATATTTTTTTATTTAATAACATTATATCAGATATAATTTATTATATATAATTAATTACATATAATTTAGTTTTATGATACATTGCATACTTTACACGTGCACATCGATTTGATTAATATCCTGTCATCGATCTTGGTTTCTGCAATTTTCAACGCGTAGCATGGAAGAACACGGCATGAACGGAACAACATAGAAGTAGTTACGCGCAATCGTCGGATTGTCTACTTTGTCAGACTGCTGCCATCGCCCGTCTTGTTCGTTACGCTTACTACCGAGAGATCTATCGCACTCATCACGGTCCGGACATTATTGCGTCCGGCGTTACTTCTCAGCATCTTGCGCTCGCAGCTCGGCACGCCTTCGTGCAAAAAGATGCTCCGCTTGTCGCCGACGCAATTCGTTAGGAATGACTCTTCTCGTTAAGCAGCTACATAATTCGATTCCGCACTTATTTTTTACATTAATGAGATTAAGTTGCGACAATCTGTATTTCTTATTCTATTTTTTTTTTTTTTTTGTTTTTCAAAAGTTTTATAAAACAGTGTAGCGCGCACATGTGACACGTTCAAGTTTTGTAAAACAAATCAAGAATCTAAATTCATGTTTTAGATTAACCGACAATTCTAAGAATGTTATAGACGAGACAAGATACGTCGATCGGATTGAAAAAATGTCGCGAATAGCACTCTCGAATAGTTTCGCCACACAGGAAAACTCGATCGAAGTTTCTCTCATTTGATTGTGCGCGCTCACGCACGAGCACGCATGCACGCACGCACTCACGATTCCGCGAGTCGCGAGGTAACGTGTGCAATCGCAATTTGTCACGTTAAGATGTAAAGGGCCTCATTATAATCATCCTTCATATGTCACCGCCGCCGTACTAATAAGACGTTATTAGTAGCAAAAGAAAGTTTTTTTGTCGTTCATGCCGATCGTGGGACGGTTATTATCGATGGTGTACAATTCTTCTCGGCATTCCTTGGCCCGATGCCGAAGACGACGTTGATGGATGCCGAAGCTCGCGTGAGCCTAGGGCAAAACGGGCACGCCGCTTTCCGCGTAATTACGAAAGATTCATTTTGCGAAAATCGTCTGGCATGTCTACAAAGCGCCAATGTTGCGCGCGATAAATGTAATAACTCGAATAAAGGTCTATTATAAGCGGAACAATCTTTTGAGCGATATCTGTGTCCCGTGACGTAGTTTGTGAAATTTGTGACGCTTTTTTTTTGCTTCTCTAAAGTGAGAATCTCTTTCTTATTGCACATCCATTTATCTGTTTGGAAAAAAATCATTTACATCAATCTTTAAGTGTATAAAAAATGATTTTTTTTACAAAAACAGTGTAAGGATGTCATATTAAACAGCGACTATATTTGAGCAGGTCTTAACGCAAAGCGGCGCCGGCTAGTTTCACTGCCGGCGATAAATCCAAGTGCGATAAAAGATTAGCGCCACAATGAAGAGCGCGATAATAAATCCCGGCTTTAATTATCGGCGGCGAACTTTTCCGCGTGTCTCGACGACGCTGGTGATAAATATCTGTCTGACGCTCTCTGTCGCAACCGCATCTCACATCCACGGCTCGTTAAGATCGTGCGTGTGCGCGCGCGCAGCTAAGATTATCGAAAAAGAGACGTTGTCGTGCGCCGCCTCGACGGTATCTTGATAATCTAATAGTCGATTTACCCTAATGACTTACCGCTGCATATTAAGTGCCAAGGCCATAAGTCTTTGCACTGCACATACGTGAGTCTCGCGTCTCCGAGACACAGAGAATTCTGTGTGTGAAATCTCGTCAACGAACTTTTGCCGTCTATCGCGATCTTGCTTAAATTCTCACGTACTTTATCTCTCATGTATATATTTTTTTTTCTCGAAATAAATTAATGCATTATTGTAACAAATAATCTATAAAACTTTAAACTCATCAAGTTGTGATATAGCACAACAAAAGGGTAGATAAAAATAATTACTATATGTGTTTTTTTTCACGAATAAAAAGAATCCCTATTTTCATATCTTAATTAATTTGTTCCAAAAGAATGGACAAAAGGCCATTGTTTACGACAAAATAGTTATGAGGTAGATTACAAGAAAACGCGAGAAAAGGCGACGTATTACGCGCAAACTTTCTTGTAATAACCGTCATTATCGATCATCATGCTGCAACCGAATACATTGAGTACGAAAATTGATATTGCGAGAGATACATAATTTGTGTCTTATAATGGAAGCCGGTATAGACGGAAACGGTAAAGAAGAGAAAAAGAGTAAGATCGTTTATATGTATAAAAGAAAAAAATAGAAAATACTTCAGGCTCGTAACTTATTTTTATTTGTTATTTCTATTGCCTTTAGGATTAGAGACTGTAACATATTTAAATATATACCTACAATTTCTACATATTTCATTTTTTATATTTTTATTTTTCTCAAACTTTTTTTTAAATTTATTATCTCGTGTAATGAGTCGCACGATATAGTGCAAAATACCAATTAGCAAAAGCCATTTCGCGCAATTTCGCACGTTTTGTTGTCTCGATATATTTTTTTCATATTAAAAGCGCACTGATACATTTAAACGATTATAACCAGAATTTTTTGGTTTGCAATCTGTTATACGTTGCTGCTTTCCAATAAATCGACACTTGCAAAATGTATAATTTGTTCCAACCAGCTTGCCGTGGTAAATGGATGCAATTACCGATTTCTCGCTACCGTTAATACATCATAAAATATGTAATATCGGAGCGAGTTGTGATCGGGCCCCTGTGGGATATTACATTGCACGATCGTTGAAAATTTTGCGAGATCGTGTATAATATAATCTTCGTTGAACTCATACAATCGTATAAAAATTTTACAAATATGACTCATGATTAACTATATTTATTTAACGTTAAGTGTATTTCAAAGCAACGGAAAAATATGGCATGCACATACATTGACATTTGTTGCATTCTTCCACGAAAGTTGCGATATATTGCTATAGTAACAGTTAATAACGACTCTCGTAAATCGTCGGTCGCTTACAAAGTATCGAATTCCTATAAACCATGCTTGATATACGACGGCGCTACCGCGAAGCCGGTCCGCTAATTACTAATCCCAGCACGACAAAATGATTCAAATTACTCGCGGTTGGAGTCAAATTACTGGCCGCCATTAGCGACTAATTATTTTTCGATCGTGTATCATGCTTCGCGGAAGGACACGCGGAAAATTTACGTTTGCTAGTTCTTTCGGTAATTGCAGAGCGACCGTGTTTTGCAGCTGTGTTTTTATTATGTTGGCGCACAAGTGTCGCTTGAAAACTGTAAAATATTAAATTAAGTGAATGGTTCAATATTACAATTCTACTTTGCAATTTTTATTTTAAATTATATTCTTTGTGCACAACTTATTTTATGAGATATCAAGTTCATGTATTCGCTGACGTACGAAGTTGCGAATAGAAGGATATACGATGGGTGGTCTATATTTGGCTCGTAATGTCCTGGCGCAACATTGAACCGCCTTAAGCTAAACGCGTATAAGAAGCTATATACGATTATATTTTAGCCATTTCAATTGAGAAACGCGCATTATGCAAGGCATCAAGAAGAAAGATGGTCTTCGCCATAACGCGAGTAAAATTGGCTTGAGCAAGATTCATAGAAGATTAATCCTCTACCGCCGTGGTTCTTTTTATATCCCGTGCATCCAATGGTTGCAGAGAGTAGCAAAAGAAAACAATACACAAAAACCGGTTCGCTTTCTTTGGTAAGGCTAAAGTATAGGTGTTCTCGCACGCCGCTAAAGATCATATGCATCATATGCTACTTGGTTACACCCAAACATACGTACATATTTTTTCATTTATATACAAGATACTTTGTCACTATTATTATATTTTACTACGTACTATCCGATGAATTGAGATTTTTTTACAATGAAAATTTCATAAGAAATCGAATTATCGTTTTATTCTATAGACACATTTTATTAGAAATTTCTTTCTCTCTCTCTCTCTCTCTCTCTCTCTCGTTAAAATTTATATTTATATTTTTCTTTAAAATATTTTTCTTTTTTATAAAAGATTTACCATAATTATCGCGATATGAGATGTTTATTGATTGATTGCATGGCACAGAGAGCGCATCGCGTAAAACTGGAGCTCGCGACGCGCTCCATTTTCGTGAAGCGTCAATGAAAAAAAAGAAAGTGCCGTGAGAGAAATGTCATCAAAGGATGAGCAGCATATAAGGCAGTGGCGTGCGTTGTAAATGTAAATGAACGTGATCGCCGTCCTGTAAGGCCACGCGTCTGTTATCGGAATACTCATTTACTGTTACCCACTCCCTTCTTTTTTTTTATCCCTCTTTTTTTTACTTTTTGAGAGAAAGCCCTAACTGTCATTTAACCGATCTTTTCTCTTCTTGTCAAGTAAAATGAGTTTTTATTGACGTTACGTAACGTCAATTAAACCAGTGTCCTGTTTTTGTTTTTCTGCGTGTAATCGAGCAATTTCATCAAGTTATGCATTTATTGTACATTTAAGTTCGTTTCTTCTGCGATCTTATTAATCGAAATTTTCAAGGAAATAGAAAGCATCCTTTGATCTTTTCCACTCCAAAATTGTAGAATAACAATCAGCGCGTTCAACAGGAGTTTCTTTAACTTAGTAACGTCACCGGGCATGTGTCGTAACTATACTTAAGGTAAGAGAACCCTAGATGATGGTTCAATTAATTAATCGTTTACGGGAGTGGCTGTTTGCGAATAAGTCGCAAGATTACGCCTTAATATTATGCGAGAGAGAAAGTCACCTGTCTAAAGGATGATTATAATCAAGTCGTTGCGCATTCCCGATTAAATAAGGTGGAGCAATCCGCAAGAATCGTTAACAATGAGACGCGGAGGGATCCGCGAGCTGTCGAGTTCGTAATTAATCCGACGTTCAGCGTACGAGTTTGCGCGTCGTAATTGCGGCGGAGAACACGAGCCTATCGTGCCCGCAAAGTTGCAATTTACTTATGATAATTGGAGAGTGTTCGCGAACGTATAATAAAACGCGCGCGGAGCGTGAGAGATCGTTAGCGTAAGTGCGAGGCACATGTCTAATGCACGGCTTCGGAACGTTTATAAACTCTCTGTGTGTTGTAACAAGACCGTCATTTTCGATGATTCGTCTTCTTGTCGGAACGACGAAAATAGATGTATGTACGACAAATTTTTCAACAAATAAGCGATGTTTTATTAAAACATTCGTATTCTAAAGTTAGTTTTGCAGATTGCATTAAGTGAGTGCTTCGCCTAAAAACAAGCGTACATACATTGAGAAACTAATATATATTGCTCTCTATGCGACGTGCACATTTCGCAGTGACTAAAACGAAGCGAATTTCGAATTATATTGTACGCGGTATTGTATTTTGTGCAAACAGAAGACTGTGTCCTGTGTGCTGTCATTCTAAGGATATGCAGATTCCGGAGCGCGCGTGCGCGAGCAGCTAAAGATATCGAAAGGTTTCAGTTGAGAAGTTATGAGAGAAAACGCGACGTGAAACAAAACCGCCTGCACAATGTATATATGCATTCAGTGCATGTGTGTGTGCGTGCGTGCGTTCCGTGTACAGAACCGTCGGTAAGAGGTTCTGAAAACGTCCGATCACGATGCACGATAGTCCGATGCGTGCGGAACATTAAAAGCCGGTTTTACGGTTATTGCCCGATGCCGCCGCCGCCGCGAACGTTTTTTTCTCTCCTTTTTTTGCAGCGGGGACGCAACCGCCGGGGGTCAGAGTGTCACACGGTAGCGTAGGGGCACTCTACCCCGCGAAACTATTAATTTATTGATTAAAGCTTCGCTTAACGCGCTGTGACCTCCCTAACTCTGCATCTTTATAGTTTGTCTCGCCTAGGCGCGCTTAGGCGCGTAGGTGCGAGTATATACATATTACACATATATGTATATCCGTCGTGACGGTTACCGCGACACCGTTATAGTCCTGTAATTTTCAGGATTAAAGTCGTGGAACGTCGTCCGACGAGTTGATTCCTCGCAACGCCTCGAGACGGCTAGTAGGATCATAATTATACTCGGTTATTATCGCGCACGTGTTGCGCCCGCTCGATCCTTCATTGCCTTACGTCCGATTGGCTTATACGCTGTATAAGATGGTGTTTGCTTTAGCACGTCTAGAAGTAATAGAAGACACGTTTTCTTTATCGCGCATTTGTCGCTATCGTTGTCCGACTGTTGTTCGCTAGCACCGATTGTCCTCGCAAGTAGCGCGCGCTGCACGTTCTCGTCCGATCGCGTGTATGTACTGTTACCGGAGGCCGAATCATACTCGAAGACTCGATTTTACGGTCGTTCTTAAAAGTACTCTCGCTTGGTCATTGATTTCATCCGCAATTCACTACTGGATAATACAAAACCCGATACTCTTCCCAATCGCCTTCTTAGATTACTTCCAGATTATCTCTTTAAGCAGAGATAATGCGAGATGATTTAGGATATTTCTCTCGCGGGGAGAAGATTCCGAGAGGTACATTATCTTTAATGCAATTTATAAAACTCGCATTTACATTATTTTTTTATAAATTATAATTGAAAATTAAGGAACGCATCAATAAAATATATAATTATATAGATGCCATTCACAGTCAATCTTATCATTATTTCTTAATACAAAATGCTAAGAATTTTCGCAACATCAAACGTCTGTCATGCATCACGCAAGCTTTCAAATCCGGCAAAGTAAATAACGTGTGTCCGCGCGCGGAAAGGGAGGAAAGGAACGTGTCGACGGTTAGAGAAGGCGCGCTTATAAAACAGCGTTTTTCCGCAGTGCCTGGTAACTGCATATGGCGGATCTAGTTTTTACACAGTGTATACTCGCGAAGTGAGCTCGAATACGGCAGAGACCCACATTTTTAACCGCTGTTCTGGGCGATTTCATTTGTGTACACGCTGGCGAACATTGTAAAAGGGATCGGTGCGCGCGCGTAGTGTGGCGCGCGATACCGATTCCAATTGGTACAAGGCTGCGTGAGCATTTTACTCGCTCTCGGCCACGGTAAAAGTATCGAAGTCAAGTATCGTTCTATGTGCTGCGCTCTCCGCGCAGCTTTGATCACCGTTCCTGAAAATATTTTTTATGATTGTCGACTATTTTTTTATAAGACGACAGTATTTTTTCATTATTATTGAATTATATATGTATATATATGTATATATATATATATATATATACGTATGTGTGTGTGTGTGTGTGTATTTATATATTACTAGAAAATTAAGAACACATTTTTAATGAAAATCACCATATTTTTATTCTTATAAGAGTGAAACGTGTTCTTGGAACCTTTTCAACACTTATAAAGAGCTTTCTCGTCAAGAGACAGCTCGTATTTCAATGATATACGATGCGGCGACACAATCTTACACAGGGGATACAAGTCGGTTAACGTTAATCTAATTAATCTTTACGAACGTAATTAATGCGCAATCATCCTGATTGTAAAACTTGCGTTCGAGCAGGTAACTAACGGTATCTTTATCTTCACGAGTAGCCAGTACATGAGTTTCCCATCCCGCAGCAATTTGGCGATCGCACCACTTTCTTCGTCCTCTGAATATTTTTTGCCATTGGACGTGTTAGCAGTCGTGATGTTTTTGTGGTTTCAACGATTAAGAATGCACGAAATTGTCTTTTCTTTGCTCTTTGATACAATGTAAATTTTATTTAAGTTTTATTTTATTTTATTTATTTTTTTTTTTTTTTGTATAATTTTTACAATATTTATAATACTTCTTAAGGAAAAAAAATATTTTTAAAGAAAACGCGAGAAAAAAAGAACATTTTAAAATTAAATTTTTCTGCACGAGGGATTCGTCGGTGCGATCAACATAATTCACGAATGTCGTAGCGTGTGACGGAAATAATGCTTTAAATTACTTTAACCCATTAACGTTCGACCAAGTGGAATTATCGGAAATTGATAGCCTTGCCATAGTCGCGAGAAAGGTAATTCCCTGGGGCGGATAAAAACGACTTGGATGTCACCGCGGGATTTCTGGTTTTATGAGGTCTTCGATCGTTCGACCAGAAAAAGACGGCGCGGCGATAAAGTCTTGTCGTATGTACTTACGTTGCCACGCGGCGTTAATGCGACTGTCCTTGATTTTTTAATGCTTTCTGATTATATTCTTCTTTTTTTTTTTATATAATTCTCGTTCTCTGAAAAACGTAATTTTTATATCAAACTACGAACTGAAAGAATGTCGCGAGATTGTGTATGTGTGTGAATCACGTTTATTACATATTATCTAGCATGCGAGTTTAGGATATGGATAAAACAAAGAATGTTTTCTTTACGCATTTGTAACAAACACATTAATCTTGCACATATGTAATTAATTATTTTCAATACCGATGTATCAGATAGCTTAATGTGTTTGATGTGTATAAATCAAGATAAATTAAAATTACATAGAGTCTGATAAATCATATGTTTACCAACGTTACAAAGTATCTATTGCCGTGTAATTTCCAAGAAACCGAGAGTATCTATTATCGCGACGATTGTTTGCGCGAAAATAAACGAGCGGCAAATCAGGAGCGAAAAGGAAACACGTCGTGCGGGTATTCGCGCCTGCATCGGCGCCGCGGCGCGATGGCGGCGATCGGCTTTCTCACGGTGTCGCCGCCGACGAGGACGAGGACGTGGAGGACGTTCCGCGGAAACCGATTGGGACGAGAACGTTCGAGGCCGAGGTAGAGGGTGATTTCACCGAGATGGATTGGACGCCTCTCGCGCGTGAGCGCCTTCCACTCTCGCGAGGGTTGACTGATTTGTGTGCGCAAGATCCCGTCGCGCCTTGACTTTACTTAAACGGAATAAACGATACCGCTCTGCTATCCGTTCCTCGTTGCTACGACCAACTTGTTTCACTTTCCTTGCTTCTCCTTCTCAGTCGGGTGCTAAGAAATGGAAAGCGGAGGGAGATAGAGAAGAGCCGGCCGCGCGCGCGAGAGATAGCGCGGTGGCGCAGGTGTAGAAAGGAAGGCGTCGCGCGCGGCACTCGCCGATTGCGGAATAATCGGCGGCTGGTGTGGGAGCCGATACCAGCGACGATACGATAGAAACCGCGGCAGTGGGAAATCTCGTAGTTGGTATGAGACGAGAGATCGAATTTTATACCAGGGGATAAATCCAGGTTTAAGATCGCGCGCGTCTCGCCAGCCGATGTCCGCGCGAGACCGTTCGTCGAGTACGATCCAGGCGAATCGGGTAAGATATATTAGCCGCGCATGAATGCGAAAGAAAGAGAAGTGTGCGTTTATATGGAAACTTGGTGATGACGAAGCAATGCTGTTTAGTGAGATATGTTTCGGAATATGAAGTTAGATTGCACTAATAGGGTTGCGGCGTTACACGTGTGAAATAAAAATTGCCGAGAAGAGTGTAGGTTTGGACAAAACAAAGATTTATTAATCTCAAATCGCTATGACAGAAAGCAAGGAACAGAAATTCCATGGCTATTTCTACAGATGAGTAATGTAGAAAGAAATTCGAAGTAAAAGTGACTAATTTTACATTACGTCGTCATACAAGTTCCGTGTAGATCGTAACGGTGATCGATTAAGTAGGGAACCCATAGCTCTCGCGCGGTTTCTTTAATTATTGTACGAAGGTGTTTCGTTCGGTCAGCTTTGTTTGCTGACTTCATCGTTGCTGCAGCCCATATCTCTGTTCGTTTCTCCGCGAATACCACGCTTCGGAATTAATGAATCAACCTACGCAAGTCGAGGAGCAATTATTATAAAACGTAAAAGGAAACCGTCTTGCGCAGGTGTAGCGATGCGCATTCGTCACATGATTCACGGCAGAGGGATGTTCCTATTCGATTAGATCTTATTGTTTTATAATTACTGCAAGAAGATCTCTCAGATGTTCTACTATCTGAGGCTGTATGTAGCTATCAACCATTTGATGAGAAATCTTTTATCTTAATTTTTTGTAGTTTTTTATCTTCACAATGTATAAAACAGCCTTCTCTATATAATTACATAATATTCTCTATACATTTACATAAATAAGAAAAAGATGTAGAGATAACTTTCGTTAACTAACAATCATTCGCGGCTAATTATGCCTGAATAAAGGTAGCGCGGTCCACTGGTGATATCCGGTTTCATTTGGATCTTCCTTGACCGTAAACGGCAATTCCACCGTTGGTCCTTTACTCCTTCCGTCTCCGTAGGACACGCGAGCCACGAGCCCGTCGTAAAAATGGTGGAACGTGGGCGCTCGGTCTCGGAACCGCGCCTGATCGTTCTTCGGCCGATTTTTTCCGGATAGCTAAATGGAAGAACGGTGTTGGCCGACCGACGCGGCGCGGTTAGCCTCGCGTGTGTACGTGCGCGGAGCAACGTCGGTGCAGCATTGCTGCAACGACAAAGGAACGAGAGCTTCCGCCGTGGCTCTTATCGCTCTTACGTATTCCAGCCTGCGATCCGTTAGATCTCTTTCACGGATATACTGCCCCTTTGGCCTTTGGCTTCCCCGTCTGTCTTCTCCTTTTTTTCTTCCCCTCGCTTGTTCCTACCTTGCGTTTTTCCTTTCTTCGATCGCGACTGAATACCTTCGTAAAGGTTTGTCCCACCCACAAGACACCCACTTCGGAATATGACTTTTATGCCCTCCAGCTGATGGCGTTATTGTTCGTTGTTCGTTAGAAAGCGATAATGTCTATAAGGCGGGGTGAAATTCACTCTGTACAATCGGAAATGTATTTGGCAGATCTCAATGTGGATGCATCTCTCATGTCACAAAAGTAATCTTTACAAACAAATTTCAAAGCATTACTGAAAATTTTAATTTTATTCTAATCACATTTTCGTACTTTTTCTTGATTGACTTGGAACTTATATGTATTGATAAGCAGAGAAAATTAACGAGCACGTCAAAAATAAACAATACAAGTAATCTTGATAAAACAATATATACATCCCAGACATAATAATATGTCTCTTGTTGAAACACATGCAAAACAATATTAATATAAATTTCACTGTACAGCTAAAAGGAAGAAACACATGTGTTAGGAGAACATTTGCAGGCCATAACGCCATTTCTACATGCTGTAACATGCACGCAAGCGTACGCCAAATAAGAAAACACATACGAGAGTCGCGAGAACACCCGGCACCGTGCGTGCCTCTATCCATCAGTTCGATTATCTCGGAAAGCGAGACTCGCTGAGAGAGTCCGCGTGGAAAACTCGTTCCTAATTGCGTCCGTCTCGCGGCTAATAGCTCGTGATCGGCGCGGCGGCTCTCGCGCGAAGGTAACGCGCGAAGGAGTCCTCGACAATGGGCAATAAGTAACGCACACACGGTGTTCGATCGCATCTCGCCGCGCCTTCCTTCGCGCTAACGAGACGATTCTCAACACCGGCATTTTCCACCCATAACCGCCGTTGTCGTGTTATCCTCGTAAAATTCACGTCGCGCATCTCCCTCGCAAACATCGTTCCCCGCCGGCGTCATCGTCGTGCTGCAAGTGAGGTAAACCAGGATGCTTTTATAAACACACCTGCTTTTCTCTGCGACTCTGTCTTTTGTTAACGCGAGCTCGTGACACGGCACGACAAGACGATCAGTATCGCGTCTCTGGGAAAATAAGATGATAATTTTGCGATGGTGTGTCTTTTGAAGAAGAGACACTGAAAAAAAGATATGATGATCTCTTGTTGACAAGAAAAATGACGGTGATTAATGGTTCTTTCTTCCTGTCGAGAGTCCTGTCTTTGATACACAGTAGCGTAAAAGTGTTTGCACGTACATAAAGACACTTTTATAAAAAAAAATATTTGTTTCTCCACATTGTCAGAAAAAAATTATTTTATAGCAATTAAATTCGAAATTTATGACTGCTGTTAAAAACTATAAAAAAGATTCGCGTTGCGAGATACTTTATAGAGAAACCATATACAACGCCGTGTCAAGTGAGGAAACAAGACGCCTACGAGACACACACACAGTGAAACAAAGAAATCGCGATATTCTTCCTCGAAGAGAAGTGAAAAGCGGACGCAAATGTAGAGGTTTCACAGAGGTGAGACTTGAAAATCGTAATTTAATATAGCCATTAATTGCAGCGCTACATATATATATGTTACGCTTCGCCGCGCAGATGCGATATCATTTTCCCATTCGATTCGTCGTCGTCGTCGTCTACCGAGAGGCCCGTTGCAACGGCAATAATGCTGCACCTTTCTATATCGCCGTAGCACCGATACGGATCTTAAAGAGATCGTAATTATGGAAACAGCTGTCTGATACCTACACGTCACAATCTGATTGTAAACGCTTACTTACGCTACCCTTTCGATTTCGCGCTCGCGATTTTTCGTCTCTTTTCCTTTCTTTCTTCGTTTTAACTGTCTTCCTCCCTCGTATCTTCGATCGACGTGCTACGTATTATCGTCGTTTTCGCTCTTTCTCTTTTTCGCTCGTCTCGCAACTTATTATGACTAACGGCATTGATGCACCTGCATCACCTGCGCCTACTGAATTCGATTCTCGCGGCGAATTAGTTTCGCCAGAATCCGTTGCGTTTGATCTTGTTCGTGGGAATAAGGAGAACAATAAAATTGATCTGCGTTGCGAAGTGGTACGAAACGATGTTTGACACAATTCAAAATTTGACTTTTTTAAATCTAAAAACTTATTCTTTTTTTTCTATAATACACATCTAAATGTGTACGTGATATGGTATATTATTAAATCAATCTAAAAAAAAGAAAAGTTCTATTTCAAAATTTTGTTTTATGGAAAAGTTTACATTTTTATAAAAGAAGCAACAAAAATACACAGAGAATGTTTATTTTTTAAATAAACACTGCCACTTTGGTTGCAAATTTCTTATTAAAGTGTTCTTATTCCACGTGTCATTAATCACAGGTGCGTTAATATCTGATTTTAAAAGTTCTCGGGACGTGCTTAATTATTATTCACAAAGAAGGACCGTGTGGCCGTCCATTTCGCGTAATTAAATCTTCCCGCGCGCGCACACACATACATGCGCCGAGGATGCGCTTCTGGAATTTAAATGGAAATAACGGAATCCCAGGATTCTTCGTTAACAAGATTTTGCCATTGCGCTGGTCCGCGACTAAATCACAGAGACGCGCATAAGCATATATGTAATGAAGATGTTTTCCGGCGAACTTGTGTGTGGAATATTAATATTAATGGCGTCGGAGTTAACGAACTGTGTAATCGACATTCCGAGCAATATCTTCGCGCTCATAGAATGTTAATATCGCGCAAGCCGGTGACCAACGTTACACCGAAGGAAGATGATCATCGTCTATCCGTGCCTGCATTCGTGCTTCACACCTCGAGTGCGTTCGTAGTAAATGTGTTCGCACGTCACGTGTTTCAATCGCGAAAGCAGTATAGCGCAAACGTATCATTAATCTCAACAACGTAATTGTATATTCGCATGCTCTTAGCATCGTTTTTATTTTAAGGTATCCTTCTCTTTGGTAACATGAGACGGATCATTAATATTGGAGCGACATTTAATGATTACATTAGTGCATAAATTATATACTTTTACCTTAATATGAATAATATTAGATTGAGTATGTACGCGATATATAGATGTCTCTTTTAAACTGAAATTCATAGAAATTCATTATCGATTGAAACTAAATAACTAGAATAAAGTGAAATTGTCGTGTTTTACATATATAGATATATGTTTCCGATATAGTTTTTACGTATGATATTTTTGCTTAAATAACTCTCTGACAGCGGATTTAGAATTATTTTTAAAACAAAATTTTTTGCAAAAGTAGAACTTGTACAATTGGAAGAAGAAAGGGATCAATAACGATTCTAAGTTTAAACGAAGAAATTTGATGGTATATCTGAGCCATCGGATTCCGATGCGAATAAAGTTCTCGAGATAAAACGATTTCGTTACTTATATATAATTCTTACGTATCGTTTTCGCAATCGTGAAAAGGAACTTTTTTTCACACACGTTTTTTTTATGTATTCAAGTACATTAATCTTTTTTACAAACTTTTCATTTTTTTTAAATTAAATAAAAACTTTTTAATTAGGAAAGAATAATCATTCTAATTGTTCAAGTAATCATTATTCCCTAGTTTTGTGTAACCGAGGCTTGCAGTTTCCGAGTCGAGTTTAAACGAGTAAGACGAGCCCGAGATCCCGTGAAATCCCACACGATGTTTTGCATGCGGCCTATCTCTATCAACGGCGTCTTGCGTTTCGTGCTCGCAACGCTGGCACGCGCGACGTATGTACAGCGCCCAGGATGTATAAATACGATCTTGCATGCGCGACCTCTTTCATTATGCCGGTGTAGTGCAAATCGCTCCGGTTTGTGTTTCAAAACTCGCTTGGATACATTCAATCAAGTGTTTAACAAGCGTTAAGTTCTCTCTTTTCCTCTCACGGTGGCTGTTATCACAAATCACAAAACCGTGTTTTCGCGTAATCTATCTACTTCAATTGTACTAGTTGTCATTTGTTCATAAACTGATAAAAAGAAAAGTAATATATATAAACAAAAATACGAAAAAAATTTAGAACACGTTATAGAAGCTATATTGTCAATGAAGCTCTCATATAAGCGTTGATAAACTGATTAAGCAGTTTACAATTGCGCAACAAATAGCACGCGATGCGCTTGGATGACTGCGCTAACCGCAACGCGAAGTCTGAGAGGCGAGTCGCGTGAGCGCGCACACGGGGAGAAGCCGAGATGTTAGCGTTTGGTTGTGTTCTCCGGGTGTAAATGGATGCTCGGTCAATCGTTCCGTCGCAAATTATTCTAGATCGCGTATTAAGATTACGCGATGCACGGTAATTTCGATGAGCGTATAAATCAAGCGATTCCGACTCGCATCGTAGATTATAGGCCGCCGAATCATCGACTTCGTTGCCGCAATCATCTCGGAAATGTATGATCCGCCACCCGGTAATAGCACATTCTTTTTCTGCACCGCGCCGGATAAATGCACGTGACGCGCGAGCGCGCATTATGTACTTCGCGAGTATGCTCTAGAGAAAGAGAAAGAGTGAGAGAGAATTTACCCACTCGAGGCACAAACAGACTGATGATGATTGGACAATTTTATACGCGGTGGCCGGTATGATTCCGTCCCTCTCGTCGGTAATCACTCTATTTATCATTCGCCGCGTTTCTCGTCTTATTTAATGGCGGCAGTAGCCCGGCACGGAATGTGGATCTTGACGAAATATTGCCGTGCCGTTGGCTCGATAGATCAGATTTCCCACTCACTACTTCTCTTTCTCCTCGCTTCTCATCTTTTCTCTGAATTTCTTTCTCCTCTTGAACAATTCACGCTTCTATATCAGTCAGTCGATATGCAATGTGCAATATCAGAAATGTTTGACGAACGGAATGCAAAGAACGATATGTTTACGATCAAGTCTTTCTCTTTCTCTTGACAAAGTGAAAGCGTTGCGCGTAATTCGGAGATCGAAGTAAATAAGAATGCGTTACGCATTCGTTAATTGCCGCATATGTTAAGTAAATCAGTTACATCAGATGAGGATGGTTAGCGGAAAGTTTATTCGTGTCTCTGAATAAAATAAAAAGAGAAAGAAAAATCTTTACGAGAATCTTTATTTCAAAAGAAAACAAACTGTCAGAGCAGGAAAGAATAAATGAATATTGAAACGCAAACAGTCGCAACTCTTTCTCTGAGAGCGGTTTTCGAAGAGTATATAAATAATCGCTAAATTTTACATTTCTATTTAAAAACTTTCTCTCTTCACATTTGAATTTTATTACTTATATCACGAAATAGATTTGCGTTCTTGTTCACGCGCGTAAGGTGGATTTTTCCTAGGATCGCTTCGTGGAAACTTAGGGCGAGTCCGAGGTATCCTCCGCGAGCGGTAAGCAGCTACGCCCCCCAATAATCATAAAGTACACGAGCGCGAGTATGCAACTACACGGGAGTTATGTAAAAATCGCGGAGTATGCTTAGCCATTCATAACCAGTTGCGCGGCATTCATTATCGGGCGGTTACACCGGCAGGATTA
The DNA here is from genome assembly GCA_014825685.1 of Pseudomyrmex cubaensis. Classification (NCBI taxonomy): domain Eukaryota; kingdom Metazoa; phylum Arthropoda; class Insecta; order Hymenoptera; family Formicidae; genus Pseudomyrmex; species Pseudomyrmex cubaensis. The sequence continues at coordinate 148,854 of QVOA01020875.1, forward strand.
AAACTTCTTGCGATCCTCTCTGTGTAATGCGAGTTTCTTGCTACGCACTGCGGCCCGGGCCTCGGGTATCCTCTTCCGTTTTAAAGCGCGCTGCGCATCGCACCGGCTCTACCCTTCGACCTTCCACCGCGCGGCTTCCCTATCTCCGGGCTCGGGTTCTCTTTCTCTCTCTTTCTCACTCTCTTGGAAGTATACCTTGTACAGGGATTCACGCGAGAACCCGGACTTCGGCTGATGCGTAAAAGATTTCTCTGCAATCTCGAATTTCCTGCCGCGCCGGCGAATATATCGACCGTCCGTTAATTAAATTATCGGTAAGAAGCGGAAGTTTCTTATGTAAACATATACATAAACCAAAGCGGCGAGGCTCACATATCGCCACCAGGATGCTTACTGTCAGGCAAAATGTCGAGAAAATTAGCGTGAATGATTTGATCGCTTGTAATTAAATTTTTGCTATTGGTTTTTAAAATGAACTATTGGTATTATAAAACACTATATTTTTTACGAGAAATACAACTATCGCCCATATTATTCAAGCCTTAATTGTTTCTGCCGTGTCTTCGACAAACTTTGCAGTATATCTAGCTCAGCAAAATCTTTTGTTTTACGGAAGAGAGACATCTTGACGCGACGACGGATGATGTACGTTACAATGATCCGCAATTTGTTCGGCAAGTAGCTTGCCTCGTGTTCACGGTGTTTGCTATTAAACCGTTCGCGGATCTCAGAGACATCGTGTGCACATTGGCGGCAGCAACGCACACGCGGCTTTTCACTGCATCGGCAAAAGAAGGAGCGACTAACCGATCGACAAGAGATGGCAAACGATAATTTCTCAACATCGTCGCATCTTATTTACGACGTGCCGGTAATGGAAGAAACGTGCGACGACTGGCGAATATCGACGCGATCGAATCGAGAGGAAGAAAGCGTCGGACTATTTACGGGCAGAGAAAAGAATCGTTTCCACCGACTCGTCCGGATCTGACGCAGCGATCTTTTCCTCGATTGAACGCGTTCCTTTTTCCGAGGATTTCCTCGTTTCGCGATTAATTTGACGACTGTCGATTGCAGCAGCTTCCTTTTATCATATTACGGGATTTTCGCTAAATTGCAACCGATGCTTGATAACCCAGTTTGATGTAAAAAATTGGATCGCACAACGACGGGTTGCAAAACATCAATTATAAATATTATGTGTACTTTAATATGTTACAATGTTTTATAAATATAATCTAAAATCTAAAACGGATAACTTGTATTAATACTTATATAATTCCAAGCTATGTAAGATAAATCCGGCATTCTTGGGTCGATTTATATCGCATCTATAAGTACTCCGACGCGTTTTCACTCGTGGGATTGCTTTAAATCTCGCATCTCGCCGCCGCGAATATATATATACGCGAGAGAGAAAAAGAGACGGCACTTTTATCAAGGAAGGCAAGCACAAATTTACAAGCTCAACGTTGTTCGACGAAAGATAGCCAAGGGCAATGGGGGCGGTTCGGAGATACGCAAGACGGGTAGCTCGGTCTCCAAGAAAGTTCTACAGCACAGAGTAAAAGAGAATGTGGCGGTTCCGCTGTTATCAGATCAATTCTGCTTCTCTCTTTGCAAACACGGTCGATCTTGTGGACACCCCTTGCTCGCTCGCTCGTTCACTCTCTCGGGTTTGAGTTTGCCTTGCAACGGCAGTAGCAACAGTAGCGGCAAGCCAAGGCGCGCTTGTTATCAGTGACGCTACATCTTATTTTACGCGCGCTTCACCGCGCTCGACATTTCTATGCGGCAGCTATGACGTCGGCTCGGCAGAAGGGAACGAAGGGCATTCAGTGACTGCTGCTAGACGCAAATTGATCGCGAACCCGCCGCAACCCCATATGGATGCATATAGAAACGACTGGCGAATCGCCGCCGCGCTTGTGGGAATCTCGCAGGCGGCGCGAGCTTAACGATCGATTTCTGTGTACGAGAAGAGAAGATCTACCGCGCGTTTCTGATACAGTTTTGCGCATGTGTATATATCACCACATGAAAACCCGAGAACGATGGAATCGATGCTCAACGACATTGGTGTCGTCGCACATCTGTTTAACTTTCACGTTACCGTCTCATCTTATGACGCTCATTAGTGGAGTCTGTATATTTTGTGAGATTCATTGCTTGACACTTTCAACAGTCTTTCTTAGAAATGTCTGTCAGGAAAAAGAAAAAAGAATATTCTCTGTTCAATACGCGTATACTTGTTCTGTATGCTTGAATATATCATTGAATTGTACATTAAAATAATTTTTCACTATTTCGTAAAAATCAAAAGAGTTTAAAAGTTTGAAACATTTTTAAATTTTTCATGAAAATAAGAGATAATATTGAAGATAATAAAAAACTTTCACAATTTTTTTAAATTGTATCATGGAGAGGTCAACTTTAATGTTGCGTAAGACATAATAACAATAAATATATCAAGTTTTCACCGTTTCCTGAGTAAATGATAAAACTATCGAGTCTGGCAGTTCTTTCATTAGCAACCGCTAATTGTTAGCAACCGCTTAAGAATTAATAACGGATGAAGATATGCCGAGTGTCTCTAAACGTCTCTATCCGTTGACAGCCATTACTCGCATCCGTTTACCGCGGATTACGTACTCGCGAGATCACTAAGAATGGATCGCCGACATTATCGATTATCTCATAGCGATCGATTAGCCAGATTAACCACTCTACCGTCGACTTGCTATTTCGTTTTATCGCAAAACGGGATCTCGCACGTCGTGTAGATCGCGCGTTGCTTTACAATACCGTACGATCTTTCGAAACTGTTGACTTTTAAAAACTGAAAAAGAATATTTTACAGTGAAGGAGTAAATTAATTGATGCGCTCGATAAAATAGGACACAACGAAACGATTTTCAACTTATCGTCGCGACATCAACGATTTATATTTGCAGCTTGTTGATTGCTGCGTAATTTTGCAACATAGCTGTTCAAAAATTTTAGGACGATTGATAGTTAATGTTTCAAGCAGGTTAGAGTTAGCAAAGTGTCTGCGCTCATTATTTAACGCCAACCAGCGGCGATTAATAACACCGATCCAAGGCATCGTCGCGTCGCATCGTCACCTCACCTCACGCTGATTTACAGAGCATTCCGTATACGCATTCCTAGCCGCGTGTCTGGCCTAATAATCGCCGCGTGATTAACGGTCCGGTCTGATAGTGTGGAGACATTCGAGATTCGAAGGGAGGAGGCGAGATTCTGGATTCGGATATTCGCACGCGCGGCATGTGTGCGCGAGACAAATTTACAATATGCCGCGAGTTATCGGACGCGCACATTCCATCGGGCGTAACGCGGTAGAAAGTCTCGCGTGGAATCCGTCCTCTCCTCGATCTCTCTTTCTCTCCGTCCTCTTCTTTCGTTTTACCCAGAAAAAAAATTGCAATCGTCGAATCTCGATGGTATCCGCTTCGTCTGAGAAAGCGCGGCCGGCGACGTGCGAAACACGTCGAAATTATTTTTGATAATAACGACCGCATTACGCGCACAGGCGTTGCTGTAACCAACGATCGAGCGCAGCTGAGATATTATTACGCATGTGTTTTTGAAAGTATTTCGGAGCGAGAAATAAAATGCGGTGACAAGCGAAATAGATTGTTATATGTACGTCGTTATGTCGTCGTTCTCGAGATCTTGTCTCACTTCAATGAATTGCGGAATACTTTGCTCAATTAACTCGATAATTCGAAAAGTTAATGGACATGAAACATGCGAAGCGTAATAAATATATTATGACAAATTGAGGGAATCGGAGCGATAACGAACACTCGTCAAAACGTTGCCGCGATCTCGCGATCGTCGGAACATGTATTCAAACGACGAGATCTCATGTTCCTCGACGGGAAAGTAGCACGTCGTCGAGCGACGCTAAACGGGCGTGTTTATCGGTCGGTATCATCGCAAGTCCTCGCATTTCCGCTTCGGCATAAAGTAATATTCGCGTGCCGCCTCTCTCCGTTATTAACATTCATTAACATGACGATTAACATTAATTAAACCGCGTTGGGAACTGCTGCGCCTTTGGTATGAAAGATAAACGTCTATTAATTTAATTCGCTGCACTAAATCTTGCAAGCCCGCGCTATAACGCACAATTCGGACCTCCGTGCATGATTGAAATATTCGCAGCGGTAAATACAGCGGGCGCGATAATCAACAGGGACGCCTTGATGAGGCGCATTTTGCTCTAAATTGCCCGTTGCAGAGCAACGTTGTGAATCATCAAAATGCATTTCGGGAAACACCTCAGATGGAGGTCATCCGGAGGGAGAAAATTAATGCATCTCGCGTGCTCTCGCGCGTCGACGCGCGCATTAAAATTCATATCGCCGCGATTCACGCGCGTATCGCGCCGTGTATCGTGAGAGTACGAAGCCGCTGTATAATACGGAATATGATTTATTATCATGTTATGTTGCGATTCACGAACGGATGTGATTGGTGAATCGTGAGCGTGCCGTGTTCTGATGAAGAGACGATGTCGCTTAATTAGGCTGATAGTTTCTTTCAACAATGTCGATAAGAGCCGCGCTCTTTCGTATTTACTAATATAGTAACTTTACTATGTTGTACGTTGTGATGACGATAACTTTTTTTGAATCTGCAATTTACACAAGGAAATGGCTGCATTATTGCTTTTAAAATGCAAAGCGCGTTTTTAAAAAATTGCCATGTAGTTATGCAAGATTTCGAAGCTGATACAGAAAGTACAACACTGATTGTACGCACGGCAAAATTATATGTAATGTGCAAAATATTCCAATCTTCCCGTCTCTTGTGCGTTAGTCCGTATTTTGCTGGAAAACGATTAACGCCTACGCGGTAACGGAGATCCATCAACCAGAAAATTGATCTGCAACACCGAGCCGTAAAAACTCAATGATGAAGATGATATATGATCGCTTTGAACAAGTTATCATGTCATGGTCTATTTTCTATGTTTATTTTCGAACTGCCAATAATATTCTCGTGTGGCGTGTGGCTATGATCGAGTGCTCCAACAGATATGTGAATTTTTCGGGAAATGTTTCCGTGAAGATTTATGTACAATATTTCACGTCAATTTTATGCCGCTGTAAAATCGCAGCTACTGCGATAGGATCGCTTCAATTTGCATCTTCTTAAGCATGCAAACAAGTCCTTTACATGTAACATATGTAATTGAAATATACAATATCTTTTTCTCTTGATAAAATAAATGTAACAGTAGCTGCTACATAAAATATTACAGGAGATTGTACAGATTAATACACATTTTGGATTGTGATATAAAATTTATATAAAAAAATAAAGATAGCTTTATTTTCATCTTCGGAAAAGTTGATAGGACACGTTTGTGCGCTTGAAGAAATTCCGCAAACGCTTGCGGCTCGTGTCAGAAAACGACTTACGCCCACGCGAGGCTAGAGATCCATTAACCTGAGAGAGAACGATCAGGTCTCCATACTATTAAGTACCGTTATATTCGTGGTGTCTTCTCCCGCAAAAAATCTAGTTGAATTAACCACGAAGCTGCGGTACATTTTAAAGGCTATGATTACTTCGAACCGGTTCGAACACGAATCAATTTTTTAATCCGTCTTTTTGATTCGATATACATTTGTGGTCAAAATACACGCGACGAAACGTAATACACAGCTTTTACATGTATATGTAGATATTGTATCATGTAATTGTTGTTATGATATTTGATTAGATGTTTATTAATATCTAATGAAATGTGTGTGGTTAATAAAATATTGTTACATAATATTTTCTTATTTCTATTCTCATTAAAAATATTTTAAAAACATGAGGAAAAATATCTAAGAGGTAACATCTGTTGTGAGTGTGTGTGTGTGTGTGTGTATATATATATATATATATATATATATATAACATAACTAGTTATTTACATTAATGCAATACGTAAATAAAGTCATATTAAGTTTTTATAAAGTGACAATGTCAAGATTGAAATGCCACAAATGCCTTAGGTCTGTCATATGATTATCCAATTTAATTTACCGACATGTCGTATCGTTTGCAAATTGAACGTGACGCTCACATAACCGTTACTGGTGGTTTTATATGTACATACGTTAGAGCAAAAGCAATGATATTCATCCAATCTGATTCCAATCTCGTTCACTTGCATGCGTGCATGTCGACAAGGTTAACTCTTTGACCTTTGTGAGCCATCTGCATCGTCAGACGACGCTGCTCAAAACTTCTATTAACCAGCATCATATTTTTTTACTTCCTCTTTCGCGTTCTTTTCCTGTCTCTTGACTATTTTGATTAAGAATTATTTATTATTTGCCTGTAATGAATCATTTCGGTAATGACACAACTACTTGCTGGATTTAATGTTACTCGGTGCTTAACATTATTTGTAATATTATCTTTATAATTATATAAAAGATACTAAATTTTTAATTGATAGAAGCATATTTCTATATTAAAAAAAAATTTTATTAACGATTAATTATCTTTGAGATAGATATTTATGTGACCTTTTTCCATCACTTTAATTAATATAAGATATGTAGAGAATTGACAGAGGTAGTAGAAAATTATTCTGAATACAATTGCGAAGAAAACGTTCGATTGCGTCAAAGAATGCGAAAGAATGGTAGATGGAAGGGAGATAACGTTGGTAGCGAACTACTACGGAGTATCGACACTGATATTTATGAGAGTAGCTTGTTTATCAAACGTGGCATCGAGAAAACACACGCGCCATGTCACTTTCTAGCTGACATCTTATCTTTCGTTTGCTTCTAACTTTTTTATAGCTTCGGTTTTTTTCGAACTTTTTGAATTATGACTCAATTTTTCGAACTTTTCTGGATGTGTGTCTCGGGAAGATATCCATGCGATATACGGTAGTATTTCGGATTGTCACTTCGGGCAATCGTAAATCATAACACGCACGCGGGTATAATTCCTGTTCATATAAATACAGTGCATTAATTCAGCAATTGAAGTTTAAATTATATTAATCCGGAAGGAACCAGGTCTGACACTTATGGAAAAGATAGTAGTTTAAAGAACGCCAAGTAAGCTTCTTGACGATCAAAAGTGACGTAATAAATCATCTGTGACATTTGGAAAACAATTGTTCCGAAAACATGAGAACTCAATCGAGAGAAGTAATTTGCGCAACTTTACTCGTTTTTGTCATTATAACAGAACAGATTTTTCGCTATTCTTTGTTTTTTGTAAATATACAAGTTAAACTCGCTCGATTATATACTAGCAATTTTTAATATTATTATAAACGCAAAATTGTATATTGCAAAAATAATTGCTTGATTTCTTTGTCCCAATCCAGCGATTGAAAATAACTTGTCATACTTAATTGAACGGAATAAATGCTGTTAGAAGAGAGATAAATCCGTGGGAATTGACTTTTCGATAGAGAAACGACTTTAATTGTGTGTGTGGCGCGACTTTCTACGGAATGCATGAAGATGGACACTGTCGTGAAATGTGCTAATTGATCGGAACAATTGCCGAGATGCTATTAATGTCTTATCAACGGTCAGCACACGTCGTCACAGCGTATAATGAAGAATTATTCATGTTCGGAAGATAACAGTTTGATAAAATACTTTTTCGTCAAACGCGCGCGTGACGTTTGAATTTAATGAGTTTATAGGAAAATCGCGTTTTGTCATGTGATGCTTTCACGAGACTTTTATTTCTTTTCGAGCTTATTGAAAATACTTCATTTTCAATGCTATTTATCTCAAGAGCTGAAACTCATTTCAGATTAAATCGATTGTCTATGCGCGAGTGTAACTCGGCAGCTTTTAAATATGGTATATCAATTATGATTCGTCATAAAATGTGAAATTAGTATCCAACCAGCTAAAATTAAAATATCGGTGTTGCCATAGTACTTCTCACGCGCTTGTATCACAAAAAAAAGAAAACAAAACAAACGCTCATAATTTATCTCTCAGCGCCAAGAATTATTTACGATTCATACAAATAGACATGTAGTTGTGTAATTTCATTAGTATGTTAATGATTAGTAAAAAAATAAAGATATATGTTTTACGCTCGTGTCAGCTAGTGATAAATATGTCCGAATACGCTCGTGAAATGTTAAGCTTATTATAAATATACAAATTTGGGACATTACAAAGTGCTCACATATAAGACACAAATGGAAGAAAAGTTTAAAATAAGTTGCTGTTAACTTGTTTTAGCTGCTGTAGTTTTTAACACATTTTTGAATGATTTTGTCAGTAATTACACTAATATTCAATATTCTTAAAATATTGAGACAAATAAAAAGTAATTTTATATACAAACTTCGAAAATTGACATATCCAAATAAAATTTTATTTTATTTGTATATAAGAAAAGTTGGGATTTAACGGCGTGCGTGCTGATTCTCTTTAATTGGGAATGCATCATGTGCCTTGCAGTTACGAAAGAGCAACAGGACGATATCTCTGTCTGGGCGTGGACGTTGGTGATCTCTCGGGTGTATTTCATTGTCCACTCGGTGTGGGTGTCAACGCCTCCGTCAAAAAGTTTCGCCCTCGCAGTGTCTCGTGGAAAGATTTGGACTGGACTTTTGAACGTTATAATTAGATGGTGTCCGAGACTCGTAAATATAATTTTGTGTTGCGTATAAAGAGAAACAACTTATTTATGATATTGCCACCAGAGATATTGCTTCAAGAATGGAGAGAGTGCGTGACTTCTTGCTCGAGCGGAAATTTAAAGACTTTCTTTAGGTAGGTGTATCCGATTGCATTTTTTAATGTATGAAATGATGAAAAATTATCGTTTGACAGTAAATAATTTAAAGGTAAAAATTACCTTTGTATAGCTAACAAGTAAATAATCAGGTGTGAATTGTACAGCTTTACTTTATGTATTTACGTATGCAAATAACGCGTTGGTCGCGTTATTCTCCAGTCTCTTCGTCTTCTTCTTCTTCTTCTTCTTCTTCTTCTTCTTCTTCTTTTCTCTCTCTCTCTCTCCTTTTCTCGCTTTCTCTGTTACTGAATGCCACACGGTTCCTGGCGCAAAGGCAACTCCCGCGCTGATGAATAATAATAGCTAATAACTTAACGTCCGATCGATCAACGCCCCTTGCCCTGCGGCGCGGCACATACACCTGCGGCAAACGTTGCAATCGGCCGATCGCGATCGATTCCCATTTGAAATTCCGCGGTAAAAAGATGATTTCTCTGCGGTGACGTTCTTACCGTCGCTCGCCGCGACATACGATCAACCGACGCGAAAAGAAACTCAACATCCCGATCGTTTGTTATTATTATAGGATATCATATTGCCTGCTACTTCACCGTCGGCAGTTTTATTCCGCCTGTTTCGTCAGCGGATAAAATATGACATTCTTCGCGCAATGTTGCGCATTATCTCGTAAATTTTGCGAAAGTAATGTTGACGTTACGTAACGGTCGAACGTTAACGTACCGTTGAATACGAGTTTGAGAGACATTAAAAAGATAAACTACTGAATTTTGTTCTTGCAGACAATATTTGACACAAAAGCTCTGAAATAAGAAAAGTTTGTCCTATCGTTTTGAAATATAAAAACTATTTATTACATACATACATAACTTTAAAAAAAGAGATGCCGATGTAATTAGTAATTACATCGATGTTGATGCAAGATATGCAATGACTACACAAGTTCCTTCACTGCTTTGTAGGATAATTATAATAATTCAGATATCGACATTGGAATATGATAATGAGTACCGACAAGTTTAATTATCGCGTTAGCATCGAATACATCAAATCCGTTCTTTTAAGTCGAGAATGCGAAGAGTGGAAACAATTTGCATGATGTCTACGTGCATAATATATTCTTAAGACACCGCGGTAAACTTTATGATTCTTCCGCAAGAAGTGTACGCGTTGCTTTATCGCACGATAATTAAGTTAATTACTTTCATACTGACTTAGTACTTCGCGCGAGTCAGCCGCAGACAAGCATAAACTGCGTGCGCCGACGCGATTCACGTATTTATCAGGACTTTCCTGTGAAGAGCACCAGCTGCGGAACGACAGTCGATGATGGATGCCGTCATGTTCCCTAATCGAACTCTCGCCGCATCGCGCGGCCGATCATATGCCAATCGAGTGCGGTCGTTAAAACGTGTTTGCAATTAATGAAGAACTGTTCAGGAAGAACCGTTTAACCACCTTGAGCGACGCCACCACTAATACGCCGTCTTCTTTTTATTGTTTTTCTTCTTTGCGCAAATCTTCACGAGGATATAAAACATATTTATGGTCCTTCATGCTCTCAGATCCCGACTGAATATTAGATATTAATTATTAATTTGCAATTGCATTAAGTAAAAATAAACATAATTCTATCGTCCGGCCGACGCGAATGAGTAATTAAGCATCGCGAGACGTAAGTCGAGAGACGTGTAAGACACGTTATTTAGCTTCTAGTGTCTTTATCGTTTTTCACAGCTCTCGACTCGTTAGCGGTCATCCGATAAATCTCGAGCGAAATCGGTCACGTTTTAGCGTGTAAGCGACATGTAGTAATCCACCGAGCGTGTTTGCGGCCTAACGAGAATCTGAAGATTTAGCAGAGAAAATGTTCTCACGGAAACTCTCCGTTTCCGCGACTATCTCGGAGTTTCGTGTTGTGACAGGCTCATAAAACACGGTATGATAAATAGTGGCGGCTTATCAAGTCATATTCCGGCATATACGCCGAGGCATTTGCTAAACATCAGCCGGACTCTTCCTCGTCAAATTAAATGGAAATCTGTGATAAGCTAAGCACAAGTGTATTTAAATCACTCGAAAAACTACGAAATCTATTCGCGCGCGCAAATCGCGTCTCATCTCGTTATCCGAACGAAATAAAAATCATCATTATTGACGTTGACCGTCTCTTTTATGGCACGTAAATCGCCTCAGAAGCACAACGGCGTTCGCTTAATGTGCGAAGCGGCCTAAGTAATACGCAAAATCAATATAAATCACTTGCGGTCGGGACGAATATGTGACATTTACGTTGTCGTGTCCAGCCTTAATTTACCGCTCGTCAGTCATCGTGTCGCGTTTTGTCGTGATATATCGCAAGGCATTTCTTTGTGGTTCATCGTACGTATGAAATGCGAATTCAATTGCGTCCGCGTGCAATATACAAAACACCACAAATCGTTCGTGTGCGCGACGAAGTTTCTCTTCTCGTCGCCTTCCATCGATCAAAAACGTTGATTAAGATATAAACACACACAAAAAAAAGAAGTCTTTAAATCAACAAGAGTTGTCTCAGCTTAAATATCTTCGATGAAAAACGATATTCGATAAAACCTTCGCTGAGATTTACTCACGTAAATCTCATTCGTCCTGGCATATCGATCGTATCTCCATAATATTTCGTCGAGTTTGCGATTTATGCGTTGAAAATGCGCGAATTAATTATCATTAATTAATGGCTGGATATTCTTTCCGAAGCTTGCGCGCGTTCACGAAGTTCTACGTGTTTAAACCGTTTACTATCGTTGGATTGGCGATTAACAAATTACTATTGATCATCCAGACAGCGAGTATCGGTCGGTTTAATTAATTGACTCGGTATGAGTAGGAAGAATCGCGCGTGCACCGTAAAATGCAATTATGCCAGCCGTTCATCGACGCGTAATAGGAAATTTTACTATTTATTTTTGAGAGAGAGAGAGAGTCATCTTTCTTATCGTAGATGTAATTAAATCGCCGAATGATTCTTCTCTCTTTTCTCTAATGAGACTCGATTACTTATCGTGACATTTAAAGCCATATATTTTTCAAAATAAAGCATAAATTGCCTATATACTTATATATATATATGTGTGTGTGTGTGTGTGTGTGTATATATATTCTGAAACTTTTGGTAAAAACAATTGTTTCATTTTAGCGAACGTAATCATATATAACGTACACTTGTATCGTACACAAACACACGCACGTTCAACCAAAAAAAAAAAAAGAACACGTATGTGTGCGCATACACGTACTAACAATAAATTTACATAGCGATGTAATCGCCAAGGAACAAGTAACCGAACAAGAAGATTCTCTATCTGCGTGGCAGGCAGTAAAGAAACACCTCTTTGGTTAAACGATATGCGCGGCCTAACGAGCCGGGGAGAGCGTGATGCAGATATGATTGCAATCGTCGATATAGATATAACAACCGAGCAATAATCGTAGCGAATCCGACAATGCGTTTCATAAGGCTTAACAGTCAATTAAAGCCTGTAGTTTAAACAATGTAAAGCAATTACGATCGTAAAAGTGATTATGATTCGCTCGCTTAGTTGTTCTAATGCGATCGAGAGATTGATTTTATTTAACTAACTCTTTAATATAATAATGATAAAACTAATATAAATTGCATTAATATGTGAAATTTTTATTACGAAGAAAGTGAATAAAATTATGTATGTTTTCTGTTGCAGGTGAGTAGTTTCGCGGATGAAATACTATATACGCAAAGATGATGTACATATCGGTGAGTCATCATATAATTTTAAATATATGATTGGAAAATATATTGCGCAATTGATATTATCTCCGATTCTATCGCAGATCTTTAATAATGTTGTTTATAGCAATTATCATATTTAAATTATTTCTGTAAACGCGTAACTTGTTTGTCAAATTATCACAAATTCTAAATTATGCACAAAATTAAAACAAATATAACAGAATGTAAAACTAGTCTTCATGAACTTTACCTTTATTAAAACGATTTTTTATACACACATGCGCCACGAGATTGGTTGCCAGAGAGTTTCTGTTTTCACATTGATGGACCTACTGACACGATTAATTGCAATTACTTAAGGTGTGCCATTACATCAACAGAAGTTGGATGTTTGAAATGTGCGTGACAGCTACAAAGAGATGTATACGAAACTGTTTCGTGACGTCTTCCAACACGATCATTTTCTGCATGAAAATTATGGTTCGCGGCAAAACTCGCTCGTAAATTATAATTTACATACTATAACAATTTTTTTATTTTTGAGTAACGAAGCAATTGATTTAAAAGTAAACTGTACAAATGTTCGTAAGTGAATGTATTTAATAAGATAAATAATCTCAATGCGAAAGTTTACGTAGTTTGTTCGTTTTTTTGTTTCGTCTTTAAGTTTTCTCATTTTTTACATAATTTATTGTTATAAATATTTTTAAATAAAGCTTCTATTGTAAAAATAAATATGTTTGTGATATTAGATTCTCTCTCTCTCTTTCGCTCTCTCTCTCTGTGTGTGTGTGTGTGTGTGTGTGCGTGTCTCTGTAGCACGTTTGTCAAAGCGAGCACACGGATTACGAAGGAAATTCTGCGTTTCGAACGTATAGTCGTGCAGATTCGACTACTCATTAGTGCTAACCCTCGACGAATGACTGTTCCACCTGTCCACTCCGTGTGCAATTAGCCTTCCATTTAGGTAGACATGGTCCTCGAAACAACGACCACGTCGCTGGCTATTTCAGTCGCGGCGGCGTACATCGAGATGGATGGAAAGGCTCTCGAGATCAGGCGGCACTCAATTTGGTGTTCCACAAGCGCGCTAGAGGCAAACCTTTCCACGGTTCTCTGTAAATGACCATTGCGGCTGCATTTGAATGCTGCCCGCGATCGTTATGCATAGAAAGCGCACACGTCATTACGACCGTTTAATTGCCGAAGGAGCGGGTGAAGTTAAAATACTGCGATAGAAGTGATGTAACTCGAGAGGGCCGCGGGCCTACGACTAATATAGCAATCGTTAGCTCCACATTGGTCAGATACGCTTAATATGTTTATTTTTAATTCTATTTAAAACACGTCGCGAACACGGTATCTTATTTCGCAATATGTTCATCGCTTTTCTGTACAAATATATAAATTTTGTTTCTTTTTGGGAGATTTTTTGATTGATTGATCTTTATTTAGCTTTCTCAGCTTCTATTTTAAATACAATTTAACAAACATTTGCTGTAACATATGTTTTTAACATTCTTTTAAATGCAAAGATGTTTTTCGGGTTTGAACCGCGTTAGTGTCATTTTTATACCTGATACTCAGTATCAGGTTGCTCTTTAAACCCTGATGAAGTGAGCTGTAATGTTCACGAAACGTCGATATAAAAATAACACTAACGCGGTTCAAACCCGAAAAA